>PITA01003893.1:0-117932 GCA_004023965.1 Spilogale gracilis
TTTTTTTTTTTTTTTTTTTTTTTTTTTTTTTTTTTTTTTTTTTTTTTTTTTTTTTTTTTTGGATGAGTCTGGCTGGAGATTTCTCAGTTTTGTTGTGATCTTTCCAAAGAACCAACTCCTGGTTTCATTGATCTGTTCTGTTTGCTTTTTAGTTTCTATATCATCCATTTCTGCTCTAAATTTTATTTCTTTCCTTCTCCTGGTTTTTGTTTATGATTCCTTTTTTTTTCTTTCCTATCTCCTAGAGGTGTAAGTTTAGGTTGTTTATTTGAGACTTTTCTTGTTTTGTGAAGTAGACCTGTATTACTATACATTTCCCTCTTAGAACTGCTTTTGCTATATCCCAATGATTTATTTGCATTTGTATCCATATATTTTTCAAAAATTTTTTCCTTGATTTCTTTCCCCATCATTGTTTTGTAGCATGTTATTTAGCTTCCATGTATTTTTACTCTTTCCAGATTTTTTTTTTGTGATTTCTAGTTTTATAACATTGTGGTCAGAAAACATGCATGGTATTAACTTCAGTCTTCTTGAACTTGTTGAGACTTGTTTTGTGGTCTAGTAGGCAAATCTGTTCTGGATACTGTACCATGTATACTTGGAAAAAATGTATTCTGCTGTTTTAGGATGGAATGTTCTGAATACGTCTGTGAAATCCTTCTGGTCCAGTGTGTTATTCAAAGCCATTGTTTCCTTGTTGGTTTTCTGTTTGGGGGATCTCTCCATTGAAACAAGTCAGCTGTTAAAGTCCCCTACTGTTATTGTATTACTGTTGATTATATCCTTTATGTTTGTTATTAACTATTTTAATGTATTTGGGTGCTCCCATATTGGGTGCATCAATATTTACAGTTATGTTATATCTTCTTGTTAGATTGTCCCCTTTATTATTTTATAGTGCCCATCTTTGTCTTTTGTTATGGTTTTTGTTTTAAAGTCTATTTTTCCAAAGTAAGTATTGCTACCCTACCTTTCTTTTGACATCCATTTGCATGACAGATGTTTCTCCCTCTACTCATCTTCCATCTTCAGGTGTCTTCCAGTTTGAAATGAGTTTCTTGTAGGCTCATATAGATGGGTCTTTTTTTTTTTTAATTCATTCTGTCACCTTATGTCTTAAAAAAAAAAAAAAAGATTGTTTAGAGAGAGAGAAAGAAAGATGAGCAAGTAGGGGGAGGGAGAGGGACAAGCAGACTCTGCACTCAGATGCAGGGCTCAATCCCAGACCCTGAAATCATGACCTGAGCTGAAACCAAGAGTTGGACCCTTAACCATCTGAGCCACCCAGCACCCAGTCTTTTGATTGAGTACTTAGTCCATTTATATGCAAAGTAATTGTTGAGAGATAATTCTGTTATTTGCTTTGTGATTCTTTTTGTAGTTTTTCTCTGATCTTTCTCTTGCTATCTTTCATGGTTTGTTGGCTTTCTTTAGTGATAAATTTGGATTCCTTTCTGTTCATCCTTTGCATATCTACTACTTATTTTTTTATTTGTGGTTACCACTCATTTTGTATGATATCTTTTGCATATATGTCTATTAAGTTCATGGTTCCTTAAGTTTTATCCCATTCTTTACTCCTCTTTCCATAGGTATATGGTGTCGTATTTTATATCCTTTTATTTTGTGAATCCCTTGTATGATTTTTACAGATATATTTATTTATTTATTTATTTATTAATAAATATTTTATTTATTTATTTGGCAGAGAGAGATCACAAGTAGGCAGAGAGGCAGGCAGAGAGAGAGGAGGAAGCAGGCTCCCTGCCGAGCAGAGAGCCCGATGCGGGCCTCGATCACAGGGCCCTGAGATCATGACCTGAGCTGAAGGCAGAGGCTTTAACCCACTGAGCCACCCAGGTGGGCAGATATTTATTTTTAATGCTTGTAGGTTTCCTACTTTTCATACTCTCACTTATGGTGGGTTTTTTTTTTTTTTTTCCTTTCAAAGAGTCCCCTTTAATATTTTTGTAGGGATAGTTTGGTGGTCATGAACTTTTAGTTTTTGTTTGAGAAATTCGTTATCTCTCCTCTTCTGAATGATAGCCTTGTAGGTTAGGGTATTCTTGGCTGCAGATTTTTCCCTTTCAGCACTTTGAATAAAAATCATGCCACTCTCTTCTGGTTGCATAGTTCCTGCTGAAATATCTGCTGAGAGTTTTATAGGGTTTTGCTTGTATGTAACACACACACTCTCTCTTTGCTGTTTTTTAAAAAATTGTTTTTATTACTACTTTTTTGCCATTTTAGCCCTGTATATCTTGGTATAGACCTCCTTGGATTGATTTTGTTAGGGGATCTCTGTGCCTCCTAGATATAAATGTCTTTTTCCTTCCCCAGATTAAGGATGTTTTCAGCTATTATTTCTTCAGATTTATTTTTTGCTCCCTTTCTCTCCTCTTCTCAGATTCCTGAAATGTGAATGTTACTATGCTTGGTGGAGTCACTGAGTTCCCTAACTCTATTTTCATTTTGCATAAATTTTTTCTCTCATTTGTCCATCTTGATTAATTAACATTACTCTGTCTTCCAGACAGAAGGATTTGTTCTTCTGCTTCCTCTAGCATGTTCTTTATTTCAACAAGTCTATTTTTAATTTTGTATATTCTATTCTCCTCTGATAGGTTAATTTTTATCTGTGTATTAAGGGTCTCACTGATATGCTACACTCTGCTCAATTCCATGAGTATCTTTGTGATAATTACTATAAATTCTCTATGAGCCATATCACTTATATTCATTTTGCTTAGGTCTCTTGCTGTGGTTTTGTCTTGTTCTTTCATCTAGGACATATTCCTCTGTCTTCTCATTTTTTTCTATTCTTTGTGTCTGTTTCTGTGTGTTAGGAAAGTCAATTATGTCTCCTGCTCTTGAAAGTAATCATCGTATGAAGAGGTCCTGTAGTGCCCTATAGTGCTTTGTTCCCTGTACCCCAGGACCTGCACTTTGGGAAGTGTCTCCTACGTGTGTTACATGTGCCTTGCTGTTGTGTCCTATCCACTGTTTCCTTTAGTCCAGTTATTTGCAGAGGCCCTCTTCGCCTATGTGGGCAGTGTTTTGTCTCCAGCCTGGTTGGGCACAGTTTAAATTGGTGTACGGCGGTTTGCTTGCAAAATGAGACTTGCCTCTGATGCCACCAGAACAAAAGCCCCCTTGTCAGGAGATGAGATTTTGGCAGGGATTGCTCTAGTTTTCTGGGGGAGGAGACCTGCTTTTCTGGGACTGATGCAAGCTTGACTAAATAGAACAGGTTCACTGAAGTGGGTGATGGGAGGGGGCTTCAAGTTGGGTAGAAAGTGTTATGCAATGCTTGTTCCCACAGGAAGCCATGTGTTTATGCTGAGGAGTTGGGAGGGGATCTACTAGCATCTTTATTCCTGGAAGGGTCTCTCTGTGATCCCTGTTTCTCTGGCCATGCTCTGAGATAAGTAAATAACTTTCCCTCCCATGTGCCTTAGGTGTTTTTCAAACTGCTGCTTCTATGCCATATCTCTACTATTTGTTGCCCTGTATCTTTAAGTGGGGATTCAACTTCCCAGAACCAAGCCTGCTAATTTTTAAAGTTCTAGGCTTTAAGTCCCACTGGTTGTATGTACTCATGAAATCTGGTTCCTCTTGCTTTCAAAGCTAAATGTTATGGGGATCCATCTTCTCCGTGAGGGCTCTCCAGTTTGATAGTCTGTTTCTTGCCCTTCCCTGCACCCCGGGCTTACTCCTTACCAGGGACTGCTGTGGTCCTCTTTTCTTCCAAACTGAGTTTCTTCCCTTTCTAATTTCTTTAATATGGCCCTTCTTTACTTTTACTTATAGAGTTTGTTCTGCCAGTCTTCAAGTCATTTTCTGAGTTATTTACACTCTTGTGAATGTTATCTAGTTGTATCTGTGAGGTGAAGTGAGTTTATTGTCCTCTTATTCCACCATCTTCTCCGCCTTTACCTCTATAATGACTTACTTTACCTTTTCTTACAGTTTTTGGCTTAAAGTCTTTTTTTTCTGTATAAATATTGCTATCCTTGTTGTCTTTTGGTTTCCAGTTGCATGGAATACCATTTCCATGTCTTTCATGTCTTCAGCTTATGTGTGTCCTTCCTTAAAGCCATAGTGAGGCTCTTGAAGACAGCATATACTTTAGTCTTGTTCTTTAAATCCTTCCAGGCACTTCATGCCTTTGGATTGGGGAATTCATTCCATTTACATTTACAGTAATACCTGATAGGTAAGGACTTCCTAATGCCCTTTTATTAATTTTCGGGCTGTTTGGTATTTCCCATTGTTTCTGTCTTCCTTTTTTGCTGACTTCCATGTGTGTTGATTATTTTCCATAGTGGTATGCTTTGAGGTGCTTGTCTTGGTCTTCTGTGAATTTACTGTGGGGTTTTGCTCTTTGGTTACCAAGAGCATTATATAAATGTCTCAATGATATAATAGTCTATTTTCTTCTGGTAACAATCAAAGTTCTTCTTTTAGTCCCCCATTTTATATTTTTGATGTCACAGGTTACCTCTTTTTATGTTGTCAATTTGTTAACAAATTATTATAGTAATCTTTAATACTCTTGTTTGTTAACCTTTATACAAGAGTGAAGTGGTTAACATACCACCATATTAAAGTATTAGAATATTCTGAAGTGACTATATACTGATCTTTACCAGTGTGTTGTATATTTTCAAAAACTTTTTTTCATATTACCACTTAGCATCCTTTCCTTAAGCCTGAAGAACTTTCAGCATTTCTTTTAAGGCAGTCTGGAGTAATAAGCTTCCTCAGCTTTTGTTTATCTCTCCATTTCTGAAGGACAACTTTGCTGAATAGAGTATTTTTCCTTGGCAGTTGCTTTTTATTTTCTTTCAGCCTTTTGAATATAATCATCCCACTCTCTCCTGGCCTATAAGATTTTTGCTGAGAAAGTTATGATAGCTGTGTGGGAATTCCCTTATAAGTTATAGGCTTCTTTACGCTTGCTGCTTTTAAGTTTCTTTGTCTTTGATTTTTGACAGTTTTGTTATTATGTGTCTTACAGAGGATCTGTTTAAGTTTAATTTATGTTATGATCTATGAGCTTCATGAATTTGGATATCCAAATCTCTTTCCAGATTTGGGAAGTTCCCAGCTATTCTTTCTTTATATAAGCTTTCTACCCTTGTCTCCCTCTCCTCTTTGTGGGACTCCTAAAATTGGCAAATTATTTCTTTTGATGATATCACCAGTTGCCACACCATTATTTATTGAATGCTCTTTGTTTTCCTGTTGAATTGTGATACCTTATTTCTAAGTTATTTGTTCAGTTTCATTAACCAGTGTATCAATTACAGCAACATGTAATTTTAATTAGTGTGTGGTTTTAGTGTAAGTTTTCCACAGTTTATTAGTTCCTTATTGTGGTTTTCTTTGGATTTATTCAGCTTGACATTCACTGTATTTTTACAGTCTTTTTGATCAATTGGAAAACTTTTCAGCTAATATTTCTTTGCCTATTTAGCCTTCCTAGTCTCTTCCCTCCTGTAACTCCAATTACATATGTGCTTGATAATTTGATACAAGTTATTGAGGCTCTTCTATATTTTTAAAGTTTTAATTTATTTGAGAGGGAGAGAGAGTGAGTGAGAGAGAGCATGATTGGGGAGAAGGTCAGAGGGAGAAACAGACTACTCCTGGAGCTGGGAGCCCTATGTGGGACTTGATCCTGGGACTCCAGGATCATGACCTAAGCCGAAGACAGACGCCCAACCAACTGAGCCACCCAGGCGCCCCAAGGATCTGTATGTTTTTTAAAGCTTTTTTCCTTTGTGCTTTGAGCTATTTGTATTAACTTATCCTTGGACTTATGTGTTCCTTCTTCTCTTCAATTCAGCTTTTAATTTCATAGGTAGTAATTTTTGGTTCTAAGATTTGCATTTAATTCACTTTTATAGTCTAACATAGCTTTTCTTAAACTCCCTGTCTTTCTTTAAACTATATCCATTTTTTTTCTTATGACCTTTTTAGCATCCTATTTTAATTAACTCTTTTATTTATTTTTATTTTATTTAAATTAGTCAACATATATATATATTAGTTTCAGATGTGTCATTCAATAATTCATCAGTTGCATGTAACACCTAGTGCTCATCACATAACATGCCCTCCTTAATGCCCATCACCCAGTTACCCCATTCTCCTACCCACCTGCCCTTTAGCAACCCTGTTTGCTTCCTGTAGTTAAGAGTCTCTCATGGTTTGTCTCTTCCTCTGATTTCTTCCCAATCAGTTTTCCCTCCCTTCCCCTATGATCCTGTGTGCTGTTTCTTATATTCCACGAATGAATGGAAACATATGATAATTGTCTTTCTCTGGTTGACTTATTTTACTCAGCGTAATACCCTCTACATCAATGTAAATTCCATCCACATCAATGTAAAAGGTAAGATTTCCAATGTAAAAGGTAAGATTTCATCCTTTTTGATAGCTGAGTAACATTCCTGTATGCGTGTGTGTGTGTGTTTGTGTGTGTGTGTGTGTGTGTGTGTGTGTGTGTGTACACACACCACATCTTTATCCATTCATCCATTGATGGACATCTCAGCTCTTTCCATAGTTCGGCTATTGTGAACTTTGCTGTTATAAACATTGGGGTGCAGATGCCCCTTCAGATCACCACATTTGAATCTTTGAAGTAAATACCTAGTAGTGCAATTGCTGGGTTGTAAGGTAGCTCTATTTTTAACTTCTTCAGAAACTTCTCTTTTGCTTTCCAGAGTGGCTGTACCAGCTTGCATCCTCACCAACAGTGTAAGATGGTTCCTCTTTATCCACATCCTCGTCAACATCTGTTGTTTCCTGACTATTTAATTTTAGCCATTCTGACTGGTGTGAGGTGGTGTCTCATTGTGGTATTGATTTGTATTTCCTTCATGCCCATTGATGTTCAGCTTTTTTCATGTGTCTGTTAGTCATTTGTATATCTTCTTTGGAGACATATCAGTTCATGTGTTCTGCCCATTTCTTGACTGGATTATTTGGGTTTTGGGCATTGAGTTTGATAAGTTCTTTATAGATATTGGATATTAGCCCTTTATCTGATAAGCCATTTGCAAATATTGTCTCCCATTCCATGGTTGCCTTTTAGTTTTATTGACTGTTTCCTTTGCTGTGCAGAAGCTTTTTATCTTGATGAAATCCCAATAGTTCATTTCCGCCACATTGCTGAATTCCTGTATGAGTTCTGTCAATTTTGGGGTGAAATCTTTTGGGTTTTCCACATAAAGTATCACATCATCTGTGAAGAATGAGAGTTTGACTACTTCTTTGCCAATTCAGATGCCTTTTATTTCTTTTTGTTGTCTGATTGCTGAGGCTAGGACTTCTAGTACTATGTTGAACAATAGGGGTGAAAGTGGACATCCCTATCGTGTTCCTGACCTTATGGGAAAAGCTCTCAGTTTTCCCCCATTGAGAATGATACTTGCTGTGGGCTTTCTATAGATGGCTTTTATGGTATTGAGGTATGTTCCCTCTATCCCTATACTGTGGAGCTGTTTTAAAGTCCTTGAATGCCTATTCTAATATCTGGTTTGTCTGTGGGCCTATGACTAATATTTCTCTTGACTAAGGATTACCTACTTTGAAAATCTAGTAATTTGGGGTTGTATTAACTGGAACATTATGTAAGATATGTTGTCAAAGACTCTGAATTTTGTTACCCTCTTATGAAAAATGTTCTAGCAGACAATGTTACTGGTTTTAGACTTTTGAAGGGTAGATCTGTTTTATCATTTTCCTTAGACATGGGATGATTTCCTAATTCTCACTGGTGTTTTTTCCTAAGGCATGGCTCTTCGAGGTTTTGGTTCAGCCCAAGGTGTTTACCAAACCTTCTTCTTTGACAGATTGACATTCAAGCAATGAGTAGCTCTTCAAACTCTGCTTACCTATTTCAGTCTTCTGATGTTTGTTTCTTCCCTGGCCTCTTTGAAATCTTGCCCCACACTTGAACATTCAGGGATCAGTCAAGGATTTGAAGGAGTTCATTTACAGATTTCTTGGGGGGCTCCTTACTACTAGGTTTTTGCCCTGTTCCATTTCCAGCTACTCTGGCCATCTCTATCCTCATCCTCTTATTCCTCAGGCCAATAATACTGAGATTTTCTGCTTGAGCTCTGTTACATTGACTGGAGAATAACCTCATGGGAAAAACTCTATGTTTATGTGTGAATTTCATTGTGGTTCCTTTCTTTCAAGGGCTGAATCCTTTGATTTTTCTCTGATCCCCTCTAATTTCTATGTATTTCAGCCATAGTTTGGGGCCAGAGTTGGAGTAGAGTTTTAATTATTTGTGTACTTGTTCAGTATAAGTGAATTGTACATGTATGGAAGCCTGATAATACTATCGTTATTTTCTTTTTCTCCTCCTTTCTCTCCGACTCATCCATCTTCATCTTTTTGGCTACTTTATCCTTTAAATGAGGGTCTCCTGAGGGACTTCATCCTTTTTGTCTCTTCAAATTCTGTAAACTCTCCCTGGATGAGCTGTTAGTATTAATATAACAGTACATTATCAGTACAATATATAAGCATAGGACTCCAAAATCCATGATTCCAGCTCAGATCTTTTTCCTGTGCTCCATGTGCTTCTAAAATTTCATGTTTTCTCCCACCTTTCACACATTCTTCTATTTTTATGAATGCCACTAATAATCATCCTACCTGGAAACTGGAGAATCATCTGAAACTCTCTTTTCTCCTTTATTCCCACACATCTATTTGTGTCCTGAGTCCCTGAATGAATACTTTTTTATATCTAAGTGTATGTTTCTTTATCTTCATCCTCAGTTCCATGTAGTTTATTGCTTATCTTCATTATTTCTACTATCTCTTAAATTGTCTCCAGTTTGCAGTGTCTTACTCTTCATATGTACCAACATTACTGATACAGCACTCTTTCTAAAATTTAAGTGAGGAATTACTGCTTCTCAGCTTAACGCCTTGCTGTGACTCCCTGTTGTTTAGTTTACCTCTCATGGGTAGATGTACAAAGTTCTCGATGGTGCAGTCCTTACTGCTTCTAGCCTCATAACTTACTGCAATTTTTTTGTCTTTTTTCTGTCCTCCACATTTGTACTCTACTCTCCACTAATATAAGTGTTCATTATTCTTCAATAAACCAGTGCCTTTCTTCACTCTCTCCCTGTACTTCCATTTATATGTCCTTCTCTACATATAGATATAAGCATAGGTGTCTTCTCAACTCCTGAGACTTTGCACAAACATCTGGGAATTATTTCTGGGCCACTCTACCCTCAGAATTGACTACTTCCTCTTCCATGCTGTCACTGTGCCCTATATGCACGTTCTTTCCTATAGTATGGGGAAACATGAAGGAAGGAAAGGGGGATGCAGTTAAGGATATATATAATACACACACACACATACACATATATAGGATTCTATTTTAAATTGGAACCATCAGCAAAAGTGGTCTCACTGAAATAGTGATATTTAAGAAAAGACTTGAAGGAATGAACAAGCCATGTGACTTCCTAGGTGAAGGGTGTCATAAGAGGGACAAACAGACAATGGGAGAGGAGCTTGATTGATATACTCCAGGAACCCAGAGGAATGAGCAAGATGGAGGATAAGATCAGAGGGAAAGGGGCTGGGACAGATCTTGTAGACCCTTATAATGACTTTAAGCTCTGCTCTGTGTGAGACTGTAAGTTTTTGAAGAGTTTGAGTAGAATGGTAACATGATTAGTCTTTTGTGTGTGTGTGTGTGTGTGTGTGTGTGTGTGTTATGTTAGTCACCATAAGATACAGCATTAGTTTGATGCAGTGTCCAGGATTCATGATTTTATGTACAACACCCAGTGCTCCACGCAATACATGCCCTCCTTGATACACACCACCAAACCCAGCCATCCTCCCACCCCCCCTCCCGTCTAAAACCCTCAGTTTGTTTCTCGGAGTGCACAGACTCTCATGGTCTATTTTCCCCAATTCACTTTTCCTTTCCTTCTCCTAATGTCCTCCATGTTATTCCTGATGTTCCACAAGTAAATGAAACCATATGATAATTGACTTTTTCTGCTAGAGTTATTTCACTCAACATAATCTCCTCTAGTTCATAGCAGCTATGTCCACAATAGCCAAACTGTAGAAAGAGCTGAGATGCCCTTTAACAGACAAATGGATAAAGAAGATGTGGTCCATATATACAATGAAATATTACTCAGTTATCAGAAAGGATGAATACCCAACTTTGCATCAACATGGGTGATTAGACTTTTAAAAGGATCACTGTGACTGTTGTGTTAAGAATAGTTTAAAAGGTCTACAAGAGACTCATTTTGAACCTCAAGATATATTCAGACTGAAAGTGAAGGGATGGAAAACAAATTTCATGTCAACAGACCTCAGTAGAAAGCTAGGGTAGCAATTCTCATATCAGAACTTAGATTTCAAGCTAAAAACTGTAGTAAGAGATACAGAGGGACACTATATCATTCTTAAAGGATCTATCCAACAAGAAGATCTAACAATTTTATATATCTATGCCCCAACATAGATGCAGTGAAGTACGTAAGCCAACTGTTAACCAAAGTAATCATATCAATAATAATACTTTAATAGTAAGAGACCTCAACACTTCACTCTTATCAGTAGATAGATCATCTAAGCAGAAGATCAACAAAGAAACAAGAGCTTTTTAAAAAAATATTTATTTGACACAGAGAGAGAGAGATCACAAGTAGGCAGAGAAGCAGGCAGAGAGAGAGGAGGAAGCAGGCTCCCTGCTGAGCTGAGAGCCCAATGCGGGTCTCGATCCCAGGACCCTGAGATCATGACCCGAGCCAAAGGCAGAGGCTTTAACCCACTGAGTCACCCAGGTGCCCAAAACAAGAGCTTTGAATGACACATGATGGACCAGATGGACTTCATGGATAGAGACAGAACATTCCACCCTAAAACAACAGAAAACTCATTCTTCTTGAATTTCTTGAATGCACATGGAACTTTCTCCAGAATAGAACACATATTGGGTCACAAATCAGGACTCACTGATACCAAAAGATTGGTATTATTCCCTGCATATTTTCAGACCATAGTGCTTTGAAACTCGAACTCAATCACAAGAAAAAAAAATTAGAAGGAATTCAAACACTTGGAAGCTAAAGACCATCTTACTAAAGAATGTTTGGGTCAACCAGAAAATTAAAGAAAATTTGAACAATTCATGGAAACCAATGAGAATGAAAATACACCGGGCGGCCTCCTCTGCGGGCCAGGGGCCCTATGGGATTGTAAGGAAGAAATACATAGCCAACCAAGCCTCACTCAAAAAAGTAGAAAAACCCCGAATGCACAAGATAACTTTATACCTAAAGGAACTGGAGAAAGAACAGAAAATAAAACCTAAACCAAGCAGGAGAAGAGAAATAATAAAGAGTAGAGCAGAGATCAGTGATATAGAAACCAGAAAAACAGAGCAGATCAACAAAACTAGAAACTCATTCTTTGAAAGAATTAATAAGATTGACAAACCTCTAGCCAGAGGGAAAGGGGCTGGGACAGATCTTGTAGACCCTTATAATGACTTTAAGCTCTGCTCTGTGTGAGTTTTATAAAAACTATCTATGAAAAGCCCACAGTGAATATCATTCTTGATGGGGAAAAAACTGAGAGCTTTTTGCATAAGGTCAGAAGCATAAGAGGGATGCCCACTCATGCCACTTTTGTTCAACATGGTACTAGAAGTCCTAGCCTCAGCAATCAGACAACAAAAAGAGGTAAAAAGCATCCAAATTAGCAAAGAAGTGAAACTCTCATTCTTCACAGATGACTTGACAGTTTATGTGGAAAACAAAAGACTTCACCCCAAAATTGTTAGAACTCATACAGGAATTCAGCAATGTGGCAGGATATAAAATCAGTGCACAGAAATCAGTTGTATTTCTATATACTAACAATGAGACAAAAGAAAGAGAAATTAAGGAGTTGTGCCCATTTAAAATTGCACCAAAAGCCATGGGATACCTTGGAAAAACCCTAACCAAAGAGGTAAAGAATCTGTACCCTAGGAACTGCAGATCAATCATGGAAGAAAATTAAGAAAACACAAAAAGATGGAAAAACATTCCATGCTCTTGGATCAGAAGAATAAACATAGTTAAAATATCTATGCTGCCCAAAGTAATCTACACTTTCTTTTTTTCTTAAGATTTTATTTACTTATTTGACAGCGAGAAACACAGCCAGAGAGGAGGAATACAAGCAGGGGGAGTGAGAGAGGGAGCAGCAGGCTTCCCGCCATGCAGTGAGGCCAATGTGGGGCTCGATCACTGGTGTCCGGGATCATGACCTGAGCTGAAGGTAGTCATCCAACCAACTGAGCCACCCAGGCACCCCTAGTCAACCAGGGGTGAATGCCATCCCTATTAAAATACCATTGGCATTTTCAAAAAGCTGGAACAAACAATGCTAAAATTTGTATGGAAGCAGAAAAGACCCCAGATAACCAAGGAAATGTTGAAAGAGAAAAAGCTGGGTCATTACGTTGCCTGATTTCATGCTATATTATAAAGCCGTGATCACCATGACAGAATTGTGTTGACACAGAAACAGGCATATCAGTCAATGGAACAGAGTAGAATCTCCAGAAATGGACCCTCAACTCTATGGTCAAATAATCTTTGACAAATTAGGGAAAAAATACCCAGTGGAAAAAAGAGAGTCTCTTCAATAAATGGTGCTGGGAACATTGGATAGCTATATGCAGAAGAAAAAAACTTGATCACTCTCTTGCACCATACACAAAGATAAACTCGAAGTGGATGAAAGGCCTCAATGTGAGACAGGAATCCATCAAAATTCTAGAGGAGAACATAGGCAGTAACCTCTTCCATACCAGTCACAGCAACTTCTTTCATGACATGTCTCCAAAGGCAAGGGAAACAAAAGCAAAAATGAACTTTTGGGACTCCATCAAGATAAAAAGCTTCTACACAGCAAAGGAAACAGTCAATGAAACAAAGAGGCAACCCATGGAATGGGAAAAGATATTTGTGGATGTCTTATCAGATAAGGGCTGATCTATAAGTATCCAAGATCTATAAAGAAAAAAAAAAAACAACTTTTCAAGCTCAACACCCAAAACCCAAATAATCCAGTCAAGAAATGGACAGAAGAAATGAACAGACACTTCTTCAGTGAAGACATACAGATGGCTAACAGACACATGAAAAAATATTCAACATCATTAGCCACCAGGGAAATTCAAATCAAAACCACATTGAGATACCACCTTACACCAGTTAGAATGACAAAAATTAAGGCAGGAAACAATAACGATCAGAGAGGATGTGGAGAAAGGGAAACCCTCTTACACTGTTGGTGGGAACACAAGTTCCTGCAGCCATTTTGGAAAACAGTGTGGAGGTTCCTCAAAAAGTTAAAAATAGAGCTACCATATGACCCTGCAGTTGCACTGCTGGTTATATACCCCAAAGATACAAATGTAGTGAAAGAAGGGGCACATGCACCCCAGTGTTCAAAGCAGCAATGTCCACAATAGCCAAACTGGAAGGAGCTGAGATGCCCTTCAGCAGATGATTGGATAAAGAAGTTCTGGTTCATCTGTACAATGGAATATTACTCAGCCACAAGAAAGGGTGAATACCCACCATTTGCATTCATGTGGATGGAACTGGAGGGGATTGTGCTTAAATGAAATAAGTCAAGCAGAGAAAGACAATTATATGGTTTTACTCATATGTGGAGCATAAGGAATAGCATAGAGGACTTTAGGGGAAGGAAGGGAAAACTGAAGGGAGGGAAATCAGAGGGAGAGATGAACCATGAGAGACTCTGGGCTCCAAGAAACAATCTCAGGGTTTAAGAGGGTGAGGGTGGTGGGGGATGGGTAGCCCAGTGACGGGTATTAAGGAGGGCATCTGTTACAAAGAGCACTGGGTGCCATATGAAAATAATTAATCATGGACTCTATGGTGACTAACATAATGTAATAAATATAAATAAATAAATAAATAAAAATAGGAAAAGAAGAGGAAGAGGAAGAGCCTAAAGGGAGATAAAGGTGGAAGTTGCAATTTGGACCCAAGAGGGTGACATGGACCACATAGTGGTGGGCATGCTGAGAAGTAGCTAGGTGTTGTTTATTAGGTTACTTCCCATTTGCTTCTCTTTTTATCTTGAGTGGATGAGTGGATGAAGATTAAAATTGATGCAATCCTAGGGAAAAGGTGTGGTAGAATCCTTAGTTCTAGGAGATGTAAATAGAACGAAACAATTCTGTTCCCTCTGTTCTGGTTTCATTTCCATCTACTTATAACTCAAGTGGATGAGTCCTCTTGGTGATAGGGACTTGAGTGATAGTCCTCTATCAGTTCAGTGTGTGACAACAGTTAGAGAAGGCATTTAAAAAAAAATAATTTATTTTGGGCGCCTGGGTGGCTTAGTGGGTTAAAGCCTCTGCCTTCCACTCAGGTCATGGTCTCAGGGTCCTGGGTTCGAGGCCCGCGTCAGGCACTCTGCTCAGTAGGGAGCCTGCTTCCTCCTCTCTCTGCCTGCCTCTCTGCCTACTTACGATCTCTCTCTCTCTCTCTGTGAAATAAATAAATAAAATAATCTTTAAAAAATGGTTTATTTTAGTTTTTTCAGTGTTCCAAGGTTCATTGTTTATGCCCCACACCCAGTGCTCCATGCAATTTATGCCCTTGATACCTACCACCAGGTTCACCCATTCCCCTACCTCTTCCCTTCCAAAATCCTCAGTTTGTTTCTCAGAGTCCAAAGTCTCTCATGCTTCATCTCCCTCTCTGATTTACCCCAGTTCACATTGCCTTTCCTTCTCCTGCTGTCTTTCATGTTACTCTTTATGTACAATACTTGACTTTCTCTGCTTGGCTTATTTCACTCAGCATAATATCCTCCAGTTCTGTCCATGTTGCTACAAAAGTTGGGTATTTATCCTTTCTGATGGAGGCATAACACTCCATTGTATACATGGACCATATCTTCTTTTCCATTCATCTTTTGAAGGGCACCTTGACTCTTTCCACAGTTTGGCAATTGTGGTCATTACTGCAATGAACATTGGGTACATATGGCCCTTCTTTTCACTACCTCTGTATCTTTGGGGTAAATACCCGGTACTGCAATTGCAGGGTCATAGGGTAGCTCTATTTTTAATTTTTTAAGGAATCTCCACACTGTTTTCCAAAGTGGCTGCACTAGCTTGTGTTCTCATCGACAGTGTAAGAGGGTTCCCCTTTCTCCACAGCCTCTCCAACACTTTCTGTTTCCTGTCCTGTTAATTTTGGCCAATCTAACTGGTGTAAGGTGGTATCTCAATGTGGTTTTGATTTGAATTTCCCTGATGGCTAATGATGATGAACATTTTTTCATGTGTCTGCTAGCCATTTGTATGTCTTCTGTGGAGAAGTGTCTATTCATGTCTTCTGCCCAGTTTTTGATGTGATGATCTTTATTTTGGTTGAGTTTGAGGAGTTCTTTATAGATCCTGGATATCAGCCCTTTGTAGTGTCATTTGCAAATGTCTTCTTCCATTCCGTGGGTTGCCTCTTTGTTTTGTTGACTGTTTCCTTTACTCTGCAGAAGCTTTTTATTTTGATGAAGTCCCAAAAGTTCATTCTCGCTTTTGTTTCCTTTACCTTTGGAGATGTGTCTTGAAAGCAGTTGTTGTGGCTAATGTCAAAGAGGTTCTTCTCTAGGATTTTAGCCTGTGTTTCTAGCCTATGATTTCTAGCCTATGTTCTCCTCTAGGATTTTGATGGATTCCTGTCTCACATTGAAGTCTTTTCATCTATTTCGAGTTTATCTTTATGTATGGTGTAAGAGAGTGGTCGAGTTTCATTCTTCTGTGTGGAGCTGTCCAAAGTTCCCTGCACCAATAATAGTATTTTACTTAAGTTACAATACCTCTTGGCACAATACCTGTTAAGTGACTCAGGAAAGGAAAATAATTGTAAATCATCATGTTTTTAATGAAGAATCCTTTTTTTCAACAGAAAAACAAGACAAACTCACTTATGTCATATACAGTGAGAGTGACCAACGCTGTCCTAGTTTGCCCAGAACTCTCCCTGGATTAGTACCAAAATAGCAGACTGCTGAGAAATCCCTCATTCCTGGGAAAACTGAAGTGGTAGATCACTCCAAA
Source organism: Spilogale gracilis (assembly GCA_004023965.1). NCBI lineage: Eukaryota > Metazoa > Chordata > Mammalia > Carnivora > Mephitidae > Spilogale > Spilogale gracilis. Next base: position 16,178 of record PITA01003893.1, read on the forward strand.
AAAATTTGCCCCATTGTTGCATGATAGTTCTTAAAAACAAACTGTAACTAACGGTCTACATATTCATATTCATTTAAAGGAATTTTTAAATAATGATGTATTGAGTTAGAAAAGTTCAGAAGAAGTGCAATTAGCTTACTTCCACCTACCTCCAAAGAGTGTCAATTAGGTTCAGTTTTAAATCTAAAAATCAATCGATTTTTAAAATCAACTTTATTTGCTTTGTAAGTTACCCTTTCACTGGAACTGGTTTAGAGGTAGAGATGTTAAATAGATACCCATTTGCCAGAACAGACCTGAAAGCTCAAGTACAGAGGTTGGGGAAAGGTGCAGAATTGAAATATAAGTAAGCACTTAAAATTATGGCTTACACAAATCTTTCTTGAAAGATGAGGATGAAAATAATAGGAAAATAAGGAAAAACAGTCTCAGAAGGTGTTTCGAACCTTCCTTCTATTAAGTATTTATAGCTTCATCATTTTGGAACACGTTCTGTCATATGAAATCACATTTCAGAACGGCAGTTTAGAGTAAATATTAACTTGTTTATTTCAGCCGTTTTTCTACATTCATAAATTCAAGTACATACTGAAGACTTGCCATGAATCTCATGTAATACTTATGCATTAGGGATTCAAAGATGAATAGTTGGGACTCTCAAGGACCTCTCAGTTTAATGGGAGAATCAAGCAAATAAATTTCAATCAGGTACAATAGAGGAGATTGGATGAGGGCCCAGGGAAGACTATTTAGGAAAGACTTTCCTGAAGAAATGATGTCTGGAGCTATATAAAAACTAAATAAAATTTGGCTAAGCCAAGAAGGAAGGTTCCAGAAAAATGAAGAAATCCTATTTATCACTATAGGGTGAGAGAGCACAATTTGAGCTAGCTTCTAATGGGAGAGCAAAGCTCTTCTCATCTGCCTTCACTATTACTTCCAACAGGAGAGTCTGGATCTTGGTCAAGAAATTTTATTCTTCTATGAAGAGGAGTTGTTTTCAAGATTGAGGGCACTTATCTTAAGGAAGCAATTCCTTTCCAAAGTGGTATCTCTCACACCATCTGCAATCTTGGTCTCTTGTTTCCCCTACCCCTCTTTCCACTGCTATTGGCGATAAGGATTGGGGCCACTCATTTTGATTGGGAAAAGGCCCACTATTACTCTCTGAAGAAGGTTTTTTTCTCCTTTCCTGGGATTACTTGCCTATCTTTGAGATGCCTTGAGACAGACCACTCTCATGTTGAGTATAATAGAAATTAAAACAGCAACCACCACAAAAATTAAAATTTTAGGAACTGCTAATGCTAGTATTTCTTTTTAGGCAGGAAGTGGTTTGTATGGTTTTCTTCTGAGGTAAATAGGTGAGGCTATGGGGGAATAAGTTGGACTGTGACAAGAAACTGACAGTATAGCTAAACTATTAAGAAATGCCTAGCAATTTGAGAGGAAGTAAAATGAAGAGAAAACTCAAGCCACCAGCAGAGGCTAGAATTGGGCAAAGAGACCAAGTCTAGAGGCTGGGTGGGTGAAGGGATTTTCAGAACAATATTTCTAAAATTTAAGTCTAGGATTCCCCGGGTGGCTCAGTTGTTAAGCATCTGCCTCTGGCTCCGGTCCTGGGATCAGAGCCCAGCTGTTGGGTTCCCTGCTCAGTGGAGAGTTTTCTTCTGCCCCTGCCTCTGCATCCCCCCCATTTGTGCTTTCATTATCTGTTTCTCTCAAATGCAATCTTTAAAAAAATAAAAATAAAATCAAAGTCTAGGATATTTGTATTTCAGGGATATAAATTATCCCAATCTTCTCAAAGCTTGGGTAAAAGCAAGTATGCCTTAAAGCTTTTTGAGGGTAGTGGTGTGGGTGGAAGAGGAAAGCTTAAGACTGTGACACTTTGACCCCGCAGTGCCTGGAGGCAGTGGGCTGGGCGTCTGGGTAGGTGAGAGGTGATCCTTGAAGCTGCCCCTAGCACCAAGTTGCTATGCCAGGGAATTTGTTCAAGTGCCCACGGCAGTCCTTTGTTCTTAAATACCTCAAAGGGGAGAAGGCCATCTGGTCAATGTGTTTTAGTTTTTTTTTTTTGTTTTTTTTTTTTACTTCTTGTCTTATGATACCACTTTGTGTTCCACTGATATGCTAAATTCTAAGATTTAGGGAATGGGATGGAAGAGGGGCGATGGAATACATCCAGGCTTATAGTCTGGATGACTTTAGGTAACTGCTGTTCAGTAGAAATATAATACAAGCTACACATGTAATTTAAGAGTTTCGAGTAAAATAAGATAGGATATTCTAGTAGCTACATTAAAATAACTAAAGAGAAACAGATTATATTAATTTTAACTATTTTATTTAATCCAGTATATGCAAAATATTGTAAGGTTATAATTAATATAAAAATTACTGGTGGGAAATCTTATGTTCTTGTTCAATTTTTTTGAGTTTTTGGAATCTGGCATTCATTTTCCACTTAGAGCATGTCTGTATTTGAACTAGCCACATATCAGGTGGCCTGGCGGCTACTGTATTGGACAGTGCAGCTTAACCATCCCAGCAGGCCTTGCTTAGAAATATAGAGCCTTCTACCATAGCCCAGCTGAGATTACTAGATCACTGAGCTTTGTGGTCAGTACAATAAAGTATTTCTATTGCTTAGTTTTGATTCCTTTGCGCATATTTCTCAGGTTATTTAGAGATAATTAGCCACTCTTGGGTAGATATCAGATTCCTAGAGCCTTTGTCCAGAAAATCACCAATATAGTATCTTCCCAGAGTCCTAACTTCATGTCCCACTGCATTGAGAGGTAAGCATGGGCCAGGTTAGAAAAGGCTTTAGTAATTGTGTTAAAGACTTGAGGGGATGAGGAGGAGTCAGTTTCCAGTGGGACAGTGATGTGATTACGTCTGCATTCTAGGAAAATTACTGTTATGATAGTGTGGATGACCCACTGTAGGGCAGCTTGATGCGGAGCAGAAGGTCTTATAAAAATGTGGATAAGCAGTGTTGAAGGGCTCAATTAGGGTAATGCAGGATTAGGTAAAAAGGGGAGGACCAGTTAAAAAGACATTAAGTAGGGGTATAGAACCCACCCGCAGGACTTGGTGATCAACTGAGCGTGTCATAAGAAGTGTCAAGGAGGACTTTCAGCTATTTTTTATTTCTGTATTTTTTTGGTCTTAGGCAACTTGGATAATAGTAAGTAAATGCCATTAACTGAACTGGAGGTTACGGAAGAAACCAATTTGAGAGGAAAATGTTGAATTTCATTTTGGGACAATACTGACTTTGGAATGGAGTGTTTGACATAGTAAAATAGTGTTTAAAACGTATCCAATTTAGCAGATTTAGAAGCCCCGATGAAAATGATAAGAGTAATTTCAGTGGAATAGTGAGGACAGAAGCCAGGCTATAAATGTGTTATGGAATGAATAAAAGATTTCGATAAGCTTGGTATATTGAGTTCATTCACATAACAAATAGTGGTTATTCTTTAAGATGCATTGGAATGTGCATTGCGAATACACTCATGAATAATTCAGTGTCTGCTCTCAAGCACTTTTTGTGTGTGTGTGTGGGAGGTGGGGGAAGTAACAAACCAGACAGAAAATGTGATGGGCTAAGATAGTCACCATAAGCACTGTGAGAGAACTTCGCAGAAGCGCTCTTGACCCCTATCTTGACCACTATTTCAGTGAGCTTGTGTTGGAGGGGCAGAGAGAGTGATGGGAGTGGTAGACATAAGACTGCGTCATTTTAACATGATTTTCTTCTGTTAAAGCTTATTTTGAGTTCATCTTGTATCAGGTAGAGTATATGTGGAAAACTTTTCCCTTTCCTAGCTGAGTCAAAGATTGAATGAAGAAAAAGCATTTCAACCTCATGTGTAGTGCTATTAGGCTTCTTGCTCGCAAGTTGCAATTCTTCAAAGACCGCCAAGGGGGCGCCGCAGTAAACAAAGAGCAGTAGCTGAAGAAGGAAGGCTGGCTTGACCCTGAGGAAGGTTGTCTGAGAACTGGGCTGTGAAAGCTATTTCTGTCCACAGGGATGTTGCCCAGTACAGTAGCCACATGTGGCTCGTTGGATTTAAATTCATTTCAACTAAATAAAAATTTTAATTTCTTAGTCACACTACCACATTGCAAGTGCCCGATACCCGCATGTGGCTAAAGGCTGACATGTTGGATAACGCACACTATAAAACATTTCTGTCCTCACAGGAAGTTCCATTAGACTGTGCTGCTCTGGACAACTTGCTTTGTTCCTTTAAGTCTAAGGAATTTTTAAACCTTAAGGAATTTATGCTATTACCTGGTTTATCTTTTTAGCCCTCTAGGATTTTATGTTAGATCCTATGGTTTATAAATTATCATTATTTTTAGCTGGCTTTATTGTGTATTGTTTTCAGCCTACTTTGGCCTGCTATTTTTATTATTTTGTAACTTTTATATTTATAGCTTTTAACCCCTTTTTGTGTCTTTTTAAAAATATATAATTTTCCTTTCTCCCTCCTGTAATTGACCTTGGAGTTCTTATAAGTTGCTTTTGATCCTCCACTTATTTCTTTGCTGACTCACCGAAGTAAATGAAAAGACTCACAGAATAAAATTCCTTCTTGGGAACAAGAATATTCCACGTGCTAGCCGGCTTCCTCAGCTATTGTATTTTTTCATTATACCGTATATCAGTCAAGTCCTTTTTTTAAGAAGATGGAAGTCTGTCAATTTTACTATATTTAAAATCTTTTTTTTTTTTTAAGATTTTATTTATTTGACAGAGAGAAACACAGCCAGAGAGGGAACACAAGTAGGGGAAGTGAGAGAGGGAGAAGCAGGATTCCCGCTGAGCAGGGAGCCCGATGTGGAACTTGATCCCGGGTCTCCAGGATCATGACCTGAGCTGAAGGCAGTCGCTCAACCAACTGAGCCACCCCAGGCACCCCTATATTTAAAATCTTTATGTGAGCAAGCCATTTAAACATGTGGCATTCAAAAGGGGGGGAGGGATCCATAATATTCAGGACTCTACAAGCATTTGTATTTGCCACGCGCTGTGCTGTACTGTCACTTGACTCTCCCAACAGTCTCGTCAGATTGTCATGATTTATTCCAAATTACAGATGAAGAAACGGGTTCTCGGAGGGTGAGGTCCCACAGTTAAGTAAAAGATTGGAATTCTAATTCCAAAACCTGTAATATTGGATAAGGAGGTTCCCTTGAGGGTAGGACCCACAAACAACTCTCTGATTCAGTGATGGCAAGAAACTCTATGCTGTTGAATCTTGTTATATGCTTTTATGAACATAGTCTGTTAGAGGATCCATGGCCAGGTTTTTGAAATTTCTGCAAATCAATTTGGCCTATCTGCCAATAATCCTAATGAGTATCAAATCACAATGAATTTTGAGTTTCCATTATTTTGTTATTTTATACTGATTTTTAAACAAAATTATTATCTGTGGCAAATGGCTGGCTCTTCTCCTGTGATATGATCGACATGGTATGAGAGAAGTTTCTAGGCCAAACATATGACCCTTGAATCAGGAGGCTCCTGCCCTTAGGCCTTTACACAGGCTGTCCTTTTGGTATAGAATGCTCTTCCCTGGGGGAACCACATAGCTAACCCTCTCACCTTCTTTAAGTTTTTGTTCAAATGTAGCCTTCTGAATGAAACTTACCTGGTCCTCCTACTTGAAACTATAAGGGGACTCTCCCACTTAATTTACTCACTTCCTGTTCCACTTCCTGGAATTGATTGGCAACATTATTTCTGTGGGCAGCGGCACTAAGATTCTTTAGATATCTCAGAGTACTTGTCAATATTGTTATTTCTTTAGGTTAATGCCTCAGTCTATCTTTAGAATGAACTTCTTTCTTCCCAGTTGTGCTCCTACTTTCCAGAGCTCAAAATAAGGTGTGAAGCCAGTATCTGGCAACCTTGAAAACAGTGAATCATCTCTTTGTTTCTTCCAGTTTGACATGAATCCTATCACTTTTCCCCTATGTAATAAAATAAACACCACCTCTGTATGTTGACATGGTCCTGGGGAAAATTACAAAGACTTTTTACTTTCTAGTCAAATAAAATAATCCTAAGAAGCAAGCCATATCTAGTACGTAGTGCTTTCTTTCCTAGTCAGAGGATCTTTGCTGTTCTTAAGATAATTTAACATGGACCTATTGACATTTTTGAGATGGCAAAGAAATCAGGTACATCTTGGGGGTTTTCCAGTGTATAAATGGACCTCTTCTGGACCACAGGAGCCCTGCAGGTTCTGTAGGCATCTTTTCAAACCAGGCTGCCCATTGTTCACCAGGCACCCAGAACACCACAGAAAAGGAGCCGCTAAACTTTTTAAAAGGACTAGTGATGGGGAACAGTGCTGCCATTTGTTTCTAGAGAATCTTCCCAATTTAATTTGTAGACGCTCCCTGTTCAGACCACTTGCTTTTAGCATATCCTTGTGAGTTTCGTCTTGAAGAGTACTTTCTCACCCAGACCCTCCCATGCTTGGTCTGTCTCCCAGGTTTTAAAACCCAATGAGGACTAAGGTTTTCTTACCTCATAATTCACTTTTGAAATTCTCAGTAGATAAGTAGGACTGCTTCGACAGATCATCAAGAGATAGTCTTGTGCATACCAGAAAGTAGCTTACTGCTGTGAAAGCCCATGCACTCATACCAGCAACCAGTATGTGTTACAAAGGGAATGAATGTGTAGCATGGGGTAATCTGGAGAAGCTGTTAACTAGAGACTAGTTAACAGAACTTCCTGTGTATGGACATATTTTCTTTCAAAAAGATTTAGCTACTTTTCTGAGACAACTCTGTTGGCGAACAACTGAAAGAATTTTCCCTCAGATCTTTCTCTGACTGGGAGGGGTCTCTTGGCCAGGGCTGAACAGTCAGCTAGATCTCCTTGGACCATCAGGCAGCTAAAGAGCAGGGAAATTTCTTCAGTACTCATTCGTGTCCTGCCTTATTTAACATGTGATGTATTTAAAGATGAGGTGGTTATAATTTCCTACTTGAAGGCAAAGAAAAAAGAACCAAAAAATGGGTAACAGTTTTACAGAAAAGATGCCTATTTCTCATAACGTGCTTAGCCTTATTAATGAATGAAATGAATATCAAAGCAGAATGTTATAACTCTCTTAAACCAGTGAGATTGCCAGAACTTAAAAAGATAGATAAAATTCAGTGTTGGCAATCATATGGTGGAAAAGGCACTCCAGTTTATGGTACTATGGGTTGTGTGTGTGTATGTGTGTGTGTATCATTGATATAGCTACACACACACACAAATGCACACATCCTCTAGTATCATGGGTAATACAGAAAAGTCTTGTTTGTGAATAAAACTTCCAGAGTTTCACTGTGGCATAGACTTAGGGTATACTAGAAATAAATTACACTTTAAGAGATCTTTGCTGTTTTACCTCCATTTTTATTGGATTCAGATTTACTTCTTTCAGCTAAAATTCTTGAGTATGTGATGGGTATTAGCAGTCAGATAATAGACATTAGCTGGGTACACATAGAATTGATAGTCTAATGAGGGATATGGTCATTAAACAAATGAGTCCATGAATATGTACATATTACAATTATGTTAAGTGCTGTAACAGTGTGATCTTGAGCAAGAGCTTATAACAGGAGGCTTTAGCTGACTTGAAGTGGAGGGATTCCTTAAAGATTCTCATTCTAAAATTTGGAGGATAGAGAATAGCCATGTGTGAAAGCCCTAAATCTGTGGAAAACTAGCACATTCTAGGAATACAGAAGAGTCTACTTTGGCTCTATCTTAATTGCAAAGAGGAGAGTAGACTACAAGGTGAAGAGATAGTTCAGTCCAGATTATGAAGGCCACATTAACTAGTTTGCGTTCATTCAAGAAGTGGGAAGTCCTATGGCAAAGTTTAAATGAGGGTTTTATGTGATCGCATTTGTATTTTAAAGGATCACTGACTACTGTGTGGACAGTTGGTTAAAGCGGAATAAAGTAATTCTGGCTAGGGATGATGAGACCCAGGTTCAAAACCGTCACTGGGGGAGACAGGTTTTGAAATATATTTTGGAAGGAGGGCTTGCAGAAAACTTGGTGATCTGGATGTGAGCTAAGTACAGATAAACAAATTTGTGATACAAGGGATTGTTATATTTTTGGAAGAGACCCAGAAACAGTGATTAAAACACTAAAGCCTGTTTAATTGGATTCACTATTTAAATGTTCTTCCTGAGTTACAGATTTAAATTTTAGGTATATATAATAGCTTTTATCCTCAAAAGTAGGAGACAGGAATGGAAAAAAAAAAGCATTTGCTCTTGGGTTTGACTATGTTACTGAGGTACCTATCAGCTTTTAGTAAATGTGGCGCCCTTGGGCTTTGATGGAAAAGCTTTTGAGTGTGTCTGTTTTGTTTGCTCTTAAAGGAAGTAGTCTGGCAATAGTGGGCTCTTCCTCAGCCCCTTCAATGTTAATTTTAATTTTGAAGATTTTTTTAACTCAAGTTTTATAAAAACAAAAATGCTGTATGTCACCCTGCTGTAACCAGCAGATGTTGCTTCCTTGTTAGTTCTGTGTTGGGGATTCAGAAGTGGGTGGAATGACTTGATTAGGATCCAAAAACAGATGAATAATGAAAACACATTCTTGGAAACCTTATAGAGTTGAAATCCAGCTAATAATATTTTTTCCTAAACCTGTAACTCTATGGATAGCTTTTACTACTTTACTATATCCTATAAATGTAATCGAAGCCATCAAAGGTTACATTTGGAAACAGATTGTTCCCAGTTTCTGCTTTTAAGCCTTCCTATTAATTACCGTAATTCACTGCTAGCAGTTGTGCCCTTTACTGAGATGTCGCATTTTATCTTGCACAGAATGCAAATGAGCTGCCGATTGAATCATTAATGACATAGTCTCTCTAGTTTCAAAGCTACAGAACCGATTAGACTAGAAGTGTGCCTTTCTTTTCTACAGTGGGATTTCACTATTACTTCAGTTTTAATATAGCTATGTAAATAGATTTCTTAAAAGTTTTCTGATAACCTATTTTCCTTTATCCTTTCCCATTGTTAACCTCACTTCATCAGGCTTCTGAATGTTCATTATATGTTGCAGAAATAATATACACAGTAAACTTGGCTCAAGAACATTTCTTTTCATTTCTTTGTTGTTTTTTAAAGATTTTATGTATTTGACAGAAATGCAGCTAGAGAAGGAACACAAGCAGGGGGAGTGAGAGGGTGAAGCAGGCTACCCACTGAGCAGGGAGCCCAATGCAGGACTAGATCCCAGAACCCTGGGATCATCACCTAAGCTGAAGGCAGATGCTTAACGACTGAGCCACCTAGGCGCCCCTCTTTTCATTTCTGATATGTTCATTCATTCAGCCAGCCAACCCACCAATCATCAATCAACCAAACACTTAGGCATTGGCAATGAAAAGAGAAGCAACACATTTTCCCTAAGCCAGAGAAACTTATGCCCCCGTGCAAGGAAATTATTGTGTGATCAACAATTACACTGATGTCTTACTATTACAGTGATACACATTTTTATCAAATGGGGGAAAAAAAGTTTATGATCAAATAAGATTGGGAAATACTGGGTTAAATGAAGTTAAGTAAATTTCTCCAGTGCAGAACCCTAGAACCTTTCAAGTGCTAACATGCATTGTGAATCTCCAAAGAGGCCATCTAGTATCAAGTATTTTCCAACTTTGTTGCCAAAAGTTAGAGATGGCAGTCAGGATAAGAAGAAATTCCAAACCATAATTCTTGCTAAACTGCCTTCAGGGACCATGAAGAGAACATAAAGAACTTTGAAGCATAGCTTTTACTTTTTGAGAAGAGAGAGAGATAAACAGGGCCACATAAATATGAATTTCAAAATTGATCTTTACTTCTAGCCATTCAGCACTCGCACTGCTGCTGTGGATCTTTGCGCTGATTTTGAGGCCTCTGTATTTCTGTGCTTTTGGATTTCTCATCAGTTTTGGAAAGTAACCATTTGTCCTGTTACTGAACTCTGTTCATCCTGATATTCTAATACTCATACATAATTGCATTTTTAGGCCTGTTTTCTAATTACAGTGAAAAGGATTATCTACCTTTAAAGGAATTAGGAAAAACAGTTTTATTTTTGTTTTGCTTTTTCTCTCTTTTCCCCTTCTGGTGCTGAGGCCATGGAGGGAGGGGTCCTTAGCTTTGGTCTGCTGCTCTCTTGAGTACAGCCTGAGACTGATTCCAGAGCAGGCATTCCTGTCCTGGTATTTACAGACACTTAAAGTTTTGGAGAATAGAATTCAGGGATTTGTGAACTTAAACGAGAAAAAAAAATGTGTACTTCTTTTCACTAATCTCTGTCTGAAGATTAAGAAGTTTTGTGAATGTAGGCAACAAACCCTTATTGCAGCCATACCTGGATTTGCAACCAGCAGAAACCACAAACATTTTTTATCACATTACAACTGTTAGATCTTTATTTTTTTTTTTTTAAGATTTTACTTATTTATTTGACAGAGAGAGATCACAAGTAGACAGAGAGGCAGGCAGAGAAAGCAGAGGAAACAAGCTCCCTGCCGAGCAGGGAGCCCGATGCGGGCCTCGATCCCAGGACCCTGAGATCATGACCTGAACTGAAGGCAGAGGCTTTAACCCACTGAGCCACCCAGGAGCCCACAAAGAAATAGATCTTTAATTATCATTTATAGCCATTGCTACTTTAAAAGTACGGGAGTAAAAAAATAAAAGTACAGAGGAGATTAGATCAGCTGGAAGACTTGAATAAAGACGCACATTATATTATTGTGTCACAACTTTTAAAAAAAGTTGTTAATTATATTGCATAGTAGTTTTCTTTGTAATGCTGTGTGTTTTATGCATTTGGAAATGCTGCTTTGAGAAAGGTTCTTGGACTTCATCAGACTGCGGAAGAAGTCCTAATAAGTACAAGACAAAGTTAAGAACCCTTGTTTCAGAGGACAATACATAGGGTCATAATAGGGACCCCTGCAGTTAGAAGACAAGTAGTAGCCCAGGGCAGCTTCTTCCATTTTATTCCTTTTGCTGGCTGAATCCTCACCACCCTCACTGTTCCCAGCCTCTGAGAACTTGTGAGACTCACAGCCCATTCTTACTGTTCATACTCTCAACATCTGCCTCAACTTCTATATAGATACTAGGATAGAGTAATTCATTCATGCATTCAGCCATTCATTTACTCAACAAATATATGGGGCACCTATTCTGAACTGAGCACCATTCTAGATTTGGAAATACAACAGTAATCAAAACAAGCAACAACCTTACCCTCTCAGAGATTATATTCTAGGGGAGAGAGACAGACCATGGACAGAATAAATAAGTAGAATGTATAGTATACCTAATGATGGTGTAGGGGAAAATAAAGCAGGGAAGGAAAATAGGGCTTTTCAGGAAAGGGATTTTTAAATGATACATTTTTTAAAAAGATTTTATTTATTTATTTGACAGAGATCACAGGTAGGCAGAAAAACAGGCAGAGAGAGAGAGGAGGAAGCAGGCTCCCCACCCAGCAGAGAGCCCTATGTGGGCCGATCCTAGGACCCTGAGATCATGACCTAAGCCGAAGGCAGAGGCTTTAACCCACTGAGCCGCCAGGTGCCCAGGAAAGGGGTTTTTAAGGAGAATGAACATTGAAGACTGTGCTAAAACGTACTTTTGGATACAGACTTGAAGGAAGTGAATGTAACAGTCATCTAGCAACCCAGGCTGAGGGAACAGGGAGTGCTAAAGTTGCAGAGTGCCCAGTGTATTGAAGAAGCCAGAAGCCCAGCATGGCTGGAGTGAGGTGACCATGATAGGGAGAGCTGGGAGTGAGGGCAAGTTGGTAAGGGTTGAGAAGGAAGACCATGGGGAGCATTGGATGTTACTCCAATGATTTTGGCTTTTTCTCTAAGTAAAATAGACACCATTGAAGATGTGAGCAGAGGACTGACATGATCGGACATGTTTTAGTTTCTGTCTCTCTAGCATCTATGTGGAGAATCGAAGCAGTGCAAGAGCAGAAAAAGGAAAAATCTTGAGATTTTTGTTACTTCTAGTATTTACAATAACCTCCTTACTAGTCTCCTCACCATCACAAATTCAGTATCCACACTGCTGTCTGAGTAATTGATTTTTTTTTTTTTAAGGCCTTATATCCAAATGAGTTATAGGAATAATTACAAATGTCAGCTAACAGGATTTAAATTTAAAATGTATCCGAGTTTTGTCATTTCTTCATTTTTAACATACTGATGAAAGTATCCCATACTTCCCTTGCCATTTGGGGAACTCTGGTTTAAAAAATCTGTAACATGGGGCACCTGGGTGGCTCAGGTGGTTAAGCATCTGCCTTCAGCTCATGTCAGTATCCCAGTGTCCTGGGGTCGAGCCCTGCATTGGGCTCCCTGCTCAGCGGGGAGCCTGCCTCTCCCTCTCCAGCTGTTTGCCATTCCTCCTGCTTGTGCTCTCGATCTCTCTGTCAAATAAATAAAACGTTCAAGAAAAATAAAAAATCTGTAACACACAATGTAATCAGTCGAACAGACATACAGTGAGCTTTCCCTAGTTGCCAAGGACTGTATTAAGTATTATGAATACAAAGCTGAATAATTCAAGATTCCTCATTGCCTTTTCCCTGTTCAGCTTTTTTTCCTTACTACTTGTAGCATTTCATTCAATACATATTTTCACCCCTAATTTCAAGACCTACATTTTACTTGTAAATGAATAGGTCAGACTGGATGGTTTGTAATATCTCTTCCATTTCTACATTCTACACCTTCTAAATGTATGCTTTGAGTACTAACGTGTATATGTGCAAACAAGCCTTTTTTGCTGAGAAATGCAGGAAGTTTGAAATTACTTTATATCCAAATTAAAGAAACTAAGCTTCAGAGTCAGGCCTAAGTACAAATATTTACCTCGGATAAGGTATCAAATCTCCTTGAATTTATCTCTGAGGACTAATCAATCCATAAAGTAGGGATACGAATACTACTTACTTTATAAAGTGTGATGAAGATTAAATGAAAGGCACTTACACAGGTTCAGAATAAGCACAAAATGAGTATTATTTGTTACCATTCAGGGAGTATAGATATAGGTAATTTGCTATCTGGGAGAGTGTTCCTAAATATTCTCGAGTTGGGTAAATTATGTTTGTCCTCATTTTACAAAAAAAGTTAGTGAACTTGATGATGGTAAATGTATTTTCTGCTCATTCTAGTCATGCTCATGTCAAGAGAAGCACTTTGAGATTCTTTGGTGGCAGAGGAATATGGCTCAGTAGAACCATCTCATATCTGACATCCTTATCACTTGGCGTGGCACCGAATGCAACAGCTCAACTGCATATTTGCTGAATGGATGAACAAATGATTGATTGAATAAATGAAAAGGATTCCACAAAATCATTTGTCCTTTATACAGGAAAGAAAAAGTCTTAACTCAAGGCAGCATTAGTAAATAGTTGAGTAGGGACCAGAATCCAAATTTGCCTGCATGTTGGTATTTTTACATAATTCCATCATCTTCTGTTTGTTACAATAACACAGATTGCCTGCATGTTGGTATTTTTACATAATTCCATCATCTTCTGTTTGTTACAATAACACAGATTCATGGCCATGTTGCATTATGATGACTTCACAAAACATACGATACAATTACTTTTTTTTTTACTTATTCCTAGCAAGAATCCCAAGTACTAAGTGAAGTAGTTAGCGTTCCTTTTCCTATTTTATTTTCAGAAAATGGACTAGGAAAAAGGAGTTGACCTGGGATTGTGGACCAGTTTTGGGGTACTTTCCCTCAATGTTACGTTATCCCATCTTTTCCAAGTCAAGAGCCTTAAGACTCTGAGATGGACTTTCCAACAGCACTCTGTAGCTATTTTGCACGCCATTAGACCTGCTATGATTACGGAATTCTATCAAGAGGATTCCCTTTGAGGTTTTGAGATAAAAAATCCTGAATGTGTATCATTTCATACTTCCTTTTATGTATCTTTCAATCTGAGTTTGGGCCAGAATGCAGTAATACTTTCAGAAAAACTGCAAGAGTATGAAAGAACATTTCTGAGGGGGATAAAAATTGAGAAATGTGAATTGAAATAAGGACTAATGAAGTGTTTCAGCTGGGTGTAAAGGAGAATTTTGAAATCAGGGTGGCAGTGTACCAATACTTAATGGGACAGGTGGTTTTATTTTTTATTTTAATTTTATTTTACTTTTCCTTGTGGTAAGTGTACTTTTTAATCCTCATCACCTATTTCACCCATCCCCCCACCCACTTCTCTCTGGTAACCATCACTTTGTTCTCTGTACTTAAGAGTCTGTTTCACTGTTGTCCCTCCTCCTTTTCGCCTTTGCTCCTCTGGTTTCTTAAAATCCACATACGACTGGGATCATATGGTATTTGTCTTTCTCTAACTTATTTTTTTTTTAAAGATTTTTATTTATTTGACAGAGAGGAACAAAGCCAGAGAGGGAACACAAGCAGGGGGAGTGAGAGAGGGAAAAGCAGGCTTCCTGCCGAGCAGGGAGCCCGATGTGTGGCTAGATCCCGGGTCTCCGGGATCATGACCTGAGCTGAAGGCAGTTGCTTAACCACCTGAGCCACCCAGGTGCCCCCTTTCTCTAAGTTATTTTGCTTAGCATTACACTCTCGAGCCCTCTGTATGTCCTTGCAAAAGCAAGATTTCATTCTTTTTATGGCTGAATAATATTCCATTGTATATATATACTGCAACTTCTTTTTTTTTTTTTAAAGATTTTATTTATTCATTTGACAGAGAGAAACACAGCGAGAGAGGGAACACAAGCAGGGGGAGTGAGAGAGGGAGAAACAGGCATCCTGCAGAGCAGGGAGCCCGATGTGGGGCTCAATCCCGGGTCTCTGGGATCCTGACCTGAGCCGAAGGCAGTCACTTAACCAACTGAGCCACCCAGGCGCCCCAATAAGAACTCCAGAAATTCAAACGTTATGGGGATTCATCCCGCCGAGTACTAGGCTCCCAGGTGCAGAAGCCTATATTTCGTCTTTCTCTACACCACTGACTCCGCGCCAGACAGCCCCAGTCCATTTCACTCCCAAACCACTGTCTTCACCCTTCCTACCTTCCTTTGTGTGGCCTCTTCCCTACCTTTAGTAGTGGAGTTTCTTCTGCCAGGCTTCAAGTGCTTTTATGGCTTATTTAGACTGATGTGTTAATCTAGTTGTAGCCATGAGATGAAGCAAGTTTAGGGGTCCTCCTACTCTGCTATCTTCCTCATGTAATTTTTTTAAATGTTAATCTGATAATGTTATGCCCCTGCTTAAAACCATTCTTTTGCTTTCAGTCTTGGCTGAGTCCTTAAAACTCCTCAGCAAGACAGATAGGGCCCTGTATGATCTTAGCCCTCTCTTACTATGTTGTAGCAGTTTCCGCATCTGTTTTAAAATGTAAGTTTTATTAATATTCAGATATGGGAAGGCACAGATCAGGAGATGATTGCTATTGAAGAAACAGTTACAGTACTCAAGAAGAAGGCACATGTCATTCCACACAGGGCTGTGTGGGCAAGTACCCATTTTGGTTAGGAGGGAGAAGGTCTTGGGGGTGTCGAGAAGGAGCATGGGCAAGATCCTTTGTTGTGATTTCTGTAGGAAGGACAGGTGAGACAGGGTAAGCAGGCTTAGGATTGGCTAGTTTAAATCATTTCAGTGGGCTCTAGGGTGTAGCGAGCTGTTGTAAGTTGTCTGGCTGTTTGGGGCAGGGGAATATGGGCTTGGAGTATAAATGCCTGACAGAAGACGTGACAGTCTGCAGGGGACTCCGACCTAGTTGGTCTCCCAGGGTCAGTAAGACCCCAGATGGCAAAGACTTCATTAATTCAGTCTCTTACTCTCACTGGCTATGCTCCAAGCACTTCTAAATGACTTTCAATTTCTTACCATTCCAATGTAAATTCCCTCCCTTCCTGGAGAAGAATAATTTCTCTCTCAACTTAATGATTTGCTTGGTGAAATTTCCTTGACCTTCCGAACAGATCTGTAACTCCCTGCCATGTTTATTCAGTGTTGCTTAGCACATTACATTGTAGTTACTTGTTTCCCTGTATGACTTACCACCCCCTTACCCATCGGCCTTCAAGCCCGTTGAGGATTGGGACTGTCTGTTCCCTTTGATTTTCTAGAGTCTGTAGCCTAGCACAGTGCATGACATGTAGTTGACATTTAGTACCTATGTATTGACTGAAATCAAAAATAACTAAATGAAAAAGTGAATGAACAAATGAGTTCTGCATCACTCATAACTTTGGAAAAGTTACAATTCTTGAGACTTATTTTGTAAGAGTTAGGCAAAAGTCCCCAAATCCTCGGCTTTATCATTTCTATGAAGGTGCTATAAAATTAAATGATTTATGCTATTCCTTCCAACTGTAATTACTATTCTGATTTTTTGCAGAACTCTCGGTGAATTATACCTTTCCCAGAGATTTTCTTTCCAAAATCATGTACATGATTTTGATTTGTGTATAAAACCTGCCCCATGAAGTATATTGAGATGGTTAAGATCTTGGGTTCTGTTATCTGAGTTCACATCCTACCTACACCACTAGTAGCTTTGCTCTTGGTCCAAGTATGTAACCTCTTGAAACCTTAAGTTTTTCATCTGTGAAATTAGGATAATACCTCTGCTTTGTGAGATTATTCATGTGATTGCCCCAGCACACAGTAAACGTTTGATGCTAGCTGGCATGATTATTGTCATTAGCATACTAGAGATAGGTCACTATGATTGTAACTACGTAATGATCTTCGGCACTCTCACAGCATGATATCGCCAAGGCCTAAAGGGTGCCATGGCATTACTTTTGAGAAATAAAGAACAGAAATAATACACTTCTAGTTTCCTGTATTTAGCTGTAACCATTTTTAAGTGTTATTGTTATTAGTCATATTTTACATAATAAAGTCACTGGAAGAACATCTTTTTTTGTTTTACGATTACCTGGGCTGTCTGGCAAATTAATTCTTTCACACAGGTTAAAAATGTGGAGGGAGGGGAGTAGGAAGACAGTCATTTTGTGAAGGTCGTAAAAGCTGATTAAGTTCTGTATCTGTAGGTTTTCTTTAACAGCACTGTTGGGATATAATTCATACCCTAATACAGTGGACCCGCTTAAAAATGTACAATTCAGTGTTCTTTAGTATATTCACACACACATGCAATCATTACCACTGCCTGTTTTTTTTTAAATTTATTTATTTATTTATCTTTCAGTGTGCCAAGATTCATTGTTTATGCCCCACACCCAGTGCTCCACGCAATACGTGCCCTCAGTGCCCACCACCAGGCTCACCCATCCCCGCACCCCCCCAAGACGCTCAGTTTGTTTCTGAGTCCAAAGTCTCTCATGTTTCATCTCCCTCCCTGATTTACCCCACTTCTGCCTATTTTAAAACATGTAGAATGTCATCTCAAAAATAAATCCTATAGCCCTTGCTCTTATGCTCTGATCCCTCAGTCCTAGACAACCACTGATAGGCTTGTCTGTTTCTGATGATTTCCCTGTTTTAGACATTTCGGATGAGTAAGACCATATAATGTGTGGTCTTTTGTCACTGGCTTCTTTCCTGTACTATAATGTTTTCAAGATTCATCCACATTGTACTATGTATTCAGTAGTTCCTTTTTATGGCCCCAGTAGTATTCTGTTGTATGGATATATCACATTTTGGTTATCCATTTGTTTGTCTGGACGTTTGGGTTGTTTTCATCCTTTGGCTATTATGAATAATGCTGTTATGAACATTGTGTACAAGTTTGTCTTTTTTTAAGATTTTATTTATTTATTTGACAGAGAGAAACACAGTGAGAGAGGGAACACAAGCAGGGGGAGTGAGAGGGGGAGAAACAGGCTTCCCGCTGAGCAAGGAGCCCGATGTGGGGCTAGATCCCGGGTCTCTGGGATCATGACCTGAGTGGGAGGCAGTCGCCCAACCAAATGAGCCACCCAGGCGCCCCTGTGTACATGTTTTTATGGGAGTTTCTGTATATGGCTAGGTATACCATGCTGGGTCATGTTGTCACTCTATATTTAACTATTTGAACAGATATTAGTCTGTTTTTCCAAAACAGATGCACCATTTTACATCACCACTACCACTATTTGAGTGGTACATCCTCACCAATCCTTGCTTTTACCTAACTTTTTGATGTTAGCCATTTTAGTGGTTCTGATTTGTGTTTCCCTGTTGACTAATGATTTCAAGCATCTTTTCATGGGCTTATTGGCCATTTTTTTTCCTTTGAAAAGTTATCTATTCAGTTCTTTTGCCTATTTTTAATTGGTAATTTGTCTTTTTGTTACTTAGTTGTAAGAGTTCTTTCTATTATTTTAAGATTTTATTTATTTATTTGACAGAGAGAAACACAGCCAGAGAGGGAACACAAGCAGGGGGAGTGGAGGAGGGAGAAGCAGGCCTCCCGCAGAGCAGGGATCCCAATGCAGGGCTTGATCCCAGGACTCAGGGATCATGACCTGAGCCGAAGACAGACGCTTACCAACTGAGCCACCCAGGTGCCCCGTAACAGTTCTTTATATATTCTAGAGTTACATGCTTATCAGATATATGATTTGTAAATATTTTCTCCCGTTCTGTGGATTCTTCTTACTTTCTTGAGGGCAGGCGTCCTTTGAAGGACTGAAGATTTTAATTTTGACAGTCTGATTTGTCATTTTTTTCTTTTGTTGCTTGTGCTTTTAATGTCCTATTTATGAACTCTTTGACAAATCCAGGGTCGTGAAGGTTTTACCCTGATGCCATCTTCTAAAAGTTTCATAGTTTTAGTTTACTTTTAGGTATTTATCTGTTTTCAGTTACTTTTTGCATATGTAAGGATCCATTTGTTAATAAGACTGTTGTTTCCCCATTAGATGGTTTTTGCACCATTGTTGGGAATTATTTGACAGTACGTATATGGATTCATTTCTGGGCTCTCACTTCCATTCCCTTAACCTATAGGTCTATCTTTCTGCCATGTATACATTTGATTTTGACGCATTTTATTACTTTTGTCTTGTTTTTCTTTCAAAGAATGTTGACACCCAAGAAGATATATGATGTATTTTTTCACCGTTTTTGAGTAATGTATAACTTTATAGTCATGATGCTAGAGTTTAGCAGACATGAGAAATAATGATTCATCTAGAATTACATGCTTCAGTGTGAGCATGAATATGAATTCCAGGTATTACATAAGCCTAGAGTTTTTGTAAATATTAGTCATAGTTTTTATTTTGAGAAGTTACCTATTTTTCCTAAGTATTTTTTTTAATTGTAAAGCAAATATACAGCCCTTCACTTGGTCCTAACAATAAATTGGTGAGGTATAGGTAATGTTGTCTACTGATATTGCTGTATTTGTTTTTCTCATGTTATCTGTAAGGAAACCTAAGTATGGAAATACGCAGCCATTTCTGGAGGGTGACTCACTCAGTTTACGCCAAGTCTGAACAGATCTCCTCACACCTTTCTGTTCTGTGAGCACTCCACCTGGAAGCTTCTGTACTGTTTGATTAGGAACTCACATTTTATTATTTGAAGGGCTCTTTATAAAGCCAGAGGGCTGCACCCTGACATCCGAATCACCATTCTTGCCCCACACTATGAAATAACTTGCTCCGTGCCGATATGTCAGTTGCCAGCAGGGAAGGACCAAAAGCCACATGTTACCTCGGAGGCTCACTCGCGAAGTAACTGGCTCCCCTTTAGCAGCCTCTGCGACATTGCTGATCATCGCACGGCGCATGCCTTTGGTATTCTTTTTTTTTTTTTAAAGATTTTATTTATTTGACAGAGAGAGATCACAAGTAGGCAGAGAGAGAGGAGGAAGCAGACTCCCTGCTGAGCAGAGAGCCCGATGCGGGCCTTTATCCCAGGACCCTGAGATCATGACCTGAGCCAAAGGCAGAGGCTTCAACCCACTGAGCCACCCAGGCGCCCTCCTTTGGTATTCTTAAGCAGTTGAATCCACAAACATGAAATCTGTAAATTCGGAGGCTTTTATTAATGGTAGAAGTGTCCTAGTGATTTTCCAAACTGTGGTTCCTTTCTGAAAACAATTCTTATTTACTGTTCGCGTTTACTCAACCGAAGCACCATGTATTTTTTTATGTGTCAGGTAATGCTAGGCCAGGGAATACTGCAATGGGGGCGGGGGGGGGGGGCAGGAGGCAAAACTCCCTGCCTCAGAGTTTTTCTTCTAAGGGGGAAACAAACAACAACAACAACAACAAAACAAGCACAAATAAGTAAAATAAGGCAACAGGGAGATGGGTGTGCTTTCAGGTCAACCTCCAAAGACTCGGGGCAAACTTGGCCTTCACAGGTGCTGCTGCTTCAAGATCAAAAGAAATGATTGTGCTTCACCTGAGCACTACAGTATAACTGGCAAAAAAATTAAGAGTAAATGAATATAGTTGTTAGAATACTTCAAGGTAGGATTCTTACAGCAACCTGGCTTATTTGGATGACAGTGACCATAACAAAATGCCCTCCACATATCACATGTGATTTTCTTGCAGAAATCCAAATGGGCACGTAGTCATATCAATTATATGTGCTTAGTATCCCTGGTGCTTGCATGTCTCATCTAAAGGAGGCCTGCCCTGCCCAACTCCTGCCATTTACAGGGTCAGAGCCTTATTCTACCTACCCTGTTTTGTTTTACTGGTTTCTGGGCTAAGTATCAGCTTCTACACACTGCATCGTTTAACTCTTGAACATATTTTGTTGTTGTTTTCTCCCACTAGCGTGTAAACTCCAGGAAGGAAGCATTTTTTATTTTTTCACTAATATATTCAAGAAAACATCTTATTTAAATTAATTACATTTTCACTCTGGATTGCCTAAACACACATCTCTTGTGTCATTTATTTGGCTCACATCTCTTGTGCCATATTCGGTCACTGATCCAGAGGCTCTGGGCTCCTTTCCTCCAACTCTCGATGCCCTTCAAGGTAGATTATCTGGTGCCCATTCTACAAATGAAGAATGAAGTCAAGGCTCAGAGAAGTTTTTAAAAATCTTAAATATCTTTTAATTTTTTTGTAGAAGACATAATCCTTTTAAAAATTGAAGCTAGGATTTGAACACTGTTCTGCTTGGTCCCATTTTGAACTTTTTTTTAATACTTAGAATCTCAATAGTTTCTTTCTCCAAGTCAAACATATAATGTAAGAAACATACTTTGAATCCTCACAAAGCACCTAAGAATATAATTCTCCTGTTGGGTGTTCTCTGGTCTCTTCTCTGGTTGGGATAATAGTCTTTCTGTGTTAATAGTACCAATAAATACTTCAAAGATGAGAGTAAGTGACATTCTAGGCATGGGTCTCAAAAGGTTAGTTATGACATTCCAGTTCATTTCAGTAACCTATCATGAAACTGTCACCCATGGAATATGAACCTTTTTAAAGACACTTGCCTGTGTGGCTTTTTGGATTTGGCACTTTTCCTGACTCTCCTAGTATTCTGAATTCTGTTTTTCCTGCAAGGTCTTTGGCTTTGCTCGCTCTGGCCTTAGCATCTTCTGTTAGGGCTGAGTACTCTGTACCCCCCTTTACTCCCACCCCCAGCTTCTTGTCCCTTGCCTTTTATTCCATGGGTGCCAACTTGGTCCCCACAGGGATTGGAAACTTTTGATGACTATCTTTTTTCTTCCATAATGTACTTTTTCATTTTTGCTTGTTTTGTTTTGTTTTGGGGTGGGGGATGTCTGTGTGTACTTTTGATATTTAATTGGTTTTCATTTTCCCATTCCTTCTATCACCAGTGTCTGCTTCACCCTTTTCCGGTACCTTTAGCTGAATGATTTTCATAAAAAGTTTTCCCCTTCAGTCTCTTCTTTCTTTTATTTTCATTTTTATGAAAAAAAAAAATCCTCCCTCATGATGTCTTTTTACTTCTCCTCGACTACATTAACTCTTTTCTAACAAATGCCACTTTAAGATTTCTTAGCTTAATATTTCACCTCTTTTTATTTTCCTTTCTCACTTCCCTTTTACTCATAGAAGAATTCACTTGTTCTGAATATCTTCAAAAATCACTGTATTCCAATCAGCCGTGTCCTCATCACAGTCAGAAGGAGGGGAGAGAGTTTCCCCAAAGCAGTGCACAGGGGGCGGGGGTGGGGGTGGGGGTGTGGATCGGGCACAGTCACCAGCAGGAGCTGCTAGCATTTGAAAATCCCAGGAGGCAGCAGCATGTGCCGGGCCTTATCTCCCTAATGCACATGGGCTGCTTGTCAGCTTCAAATGTCAGCCCCTAGCGCTATTACTTAAAGACACTGTGCTTTGTGTTGAGATAGAAAGAAAATATTTTTAAACCTTCTTGGGACCCTGGGAAATTACCATTTTTGGACAAGAAGTAGCCTGCCACCTTACCAGTCTATCAGTAGGTAAAAGCCACTGACATCAGAGCCAGGTTTGAGCCCAGGATCAGTTACGGTTGGCATGAATAGTACTGAGCCACAGTGTTCTCAGGATGTTGGTAGTAAGGCATTTTATTTATATCTCAGTGAGCCAGTCCTACCACTTGCAAGGCCAAAGAGAGGGACTTTGGGGGCCCTTAGACATAACCATGCAGACGAGTGCCACTCTTTCAGCTTTGTATATTGATTTTTGATTGGTGACACTAGATAGCAAAACAGTAATCCTTGCTCCTCTGTAGTAAGTGCAGGCATGATTCCTTTGAAAAGGCTTAATTAAAATATAATGAAATGTTAACCCACAGTACAAAGAATTTAGGAATTGACTATTGTTAAAGAAATTCTGTACTTTCCCATAGGATTCCTTTCGGTAGCACTTCGAAAAAGAGGTTTCCCTGGTATGGAGTTCCTCAAGAAGTTAAAAATAGAGCTACCCTATGACCCAGCAATTGCACTACTAGGCATTTATCCCAAACTTACAAATGCGATGATCCGAAAGGTCACCTGCACCCCAATGTTCATAGCAGCAATGTCCACAATAGCCAAACTATGGAGGAGGTGAGATGGAGGATGAATGGATAAAGAAGATGTGGGATATATATGTATATACACACACAATGGTATATTACTCAGCTATCAGAAAGGATGAAATCTTACCCTTTACATCTGATGTGGATGGAATTGGAAGGTATTTTGCTGAGTAAAAGAAGTCAAGCAGAGAGGTGCCTGGGTGGCTCAGTTGTTTAAGCCACTGCCTTCAGCTCAGGTCATGATCCTGGAGTTCGGGGATCAAGTCCTGCATCGGGCTCCCAGCTCCGGGGGAGTCTACTTCTCCCTCTGACCTTCTCCCCTCTCATGCTCTCTTTCTCTCACTGTCTCTCTCTCAAATAAATAAATAAAATATTTTAAAAAAAGAAGTCAAGCAGAGAAAGACAAGTATATGATTTCACTTCTCTGAGGAATATAAGAAACACTGTAGAGGATCATAGGGAAAGGAAGGAAAAACTGAATGGGAAGAAGTCAGAGGAGGAGACAAACCATGAGAGACTCTTAACTATGGTAAAGAAACTCAAGGTGCTGGAGGAAAGGGGAAGTGGAGGGATCCAGTAACTGGATGATGAACATTAAGAGACACATGATGTGATGAACACTGGGTGCTATATGCAACTGATGAATTATTGAATTCTACACCTGAAACTAATAATGTACTATATGTTGGCTAATTGAATTTAAATAAAAAGCCAAAAAAAAAACACAAAAAAGAGGTTTCCTTATATTTTAAGTTAAACCTAAATTTAACACATTTAATATGAAAAGTAAAATACACATAAGGTAAAACAGCTTGCCTTACCTCCCAGAAGGCTGTACATTTCAGAATGAAGCATGTGATCTCTTATACTCCATTATCTTTCTGAAGCTTTGCTACCTGATTAGGGTGTTATTTTCAAGGGACTATAACAAAGTTGTTCAGGCTCAATAGTTCCTCCTACTCATTTCTCAGAGCTCCAGGGATGTGGAATTTACCAAACTACTACTGAGTACATTTATGCAAAGGAGAGTTGAAGGTACTATACCCTCCTCCTTCCTCCAGGCATAGACTTACATTCCTGTAAGTCACCACTGACTGGCCCAGCCTCAGGTAACTTTTGCCTTCGGTTAAACAGTTATACCATTGTCTGCACTTATCATCTGTCACTTGATATATGCTCCTTGTATAGTTTATCTTTGAGAATGTTTTCCTCACCTCCTGGTCTAGATACTCTAATTAGAGGACCTGTGTTATACCTTGGTGGTGTCTCCAAAACCAGACAATGCTCTAACACGGTGCTTCCTCAGCCTCCTTAGGAAACCGCTGAGATCTTGTGGAATTGCAGACTGTGGTTCAGTCGGTCCGAGGTGGGGCCCGAAAGTCTCCTTGCTGACAGACTCTCAGGTGGTGGCATACAGCTGGTCTACCAGTCACACCTCCAGTGCCATGTCTCTGGCAGTCTTTCAGCAGATGCTGTTTGTTTCCAAAAAAGGATGAAAGATTTCAATTTTGTTAAATGCTTCCTTTGTCCACAATATAAAAATAGCAGTAAGAAGTGAACATAGATTTAAGTCAGTTTCTGTGAATAACTGAAGATGGGGGTTGCCTCTTTCTTCTTTTTTTTTTTTTCTGATTTGTCTATCTAATCTACAGTAATGGACTTTAACTTATCCATTTTAATAGGTATCAGACTGAGATTATATACAAATGGCTTCTATTCTGCCATCACTAGATTTAGGATCAAAAGCAAAAGACTTTAGAACACATTTCCAATCATGTGAGTTATCCATTCTTTTCCTAACTTTTGCTCTTATTAAAGACATCTAGCTTTGAGGAACACAGGTGCAGTTTTTGCAATAATCTCAAATTCTGTGGGTATTACATTTCAGGATCAAAAATTATGCATACACTTACTGAAAACCCAATCAAATCTTTCCTTCCTTTTTTTTTAAAAATGGAATTCAAAAGCGGTACATTAAGAATTACCAACATATGATGAATCTGAGTCCTAAGACTTTAATGGCAACCAAAAACCCCATGTGCTGATTGCAAAGTGAATTGTTGATCCCCCTTGTTTCTTCAAATTGAAAACTCTTGAATGGTAATCTAGGAGTTTGTGCTTTAAGCTTTGGTTGCCTGTATTAAAGTATGTAAATGGAACTCATTTTTCTGGTTTTTTGGTAGAAACAGTCTACTTCCTTCCTTGAAATGTTAAGTACCAAATGTCATTTGGTATGAGTCTACCTAGCCTACAGTTGTTTTATGTTGCCTCTCTCCCTAGTAAATTGACTTCTGTAGTGTAGTTAATAAGAGCTGCATAGTATTCCAGCATATGATTAGGGAACCATTCTGCTACTGTTGATATTTTACAATATTTTATGTCTATTGCAAGGAGCACTTGGCGTTATACACAAACGAATCAATGAACACCACATCAAAAACTAATGAAGTTTGTATGGTCACTAACATAACATAACAGAACATAATTGAATGAATGAATGAATGAATGAATGAATAAATAAATAAAACTTTTTATGTCAAAGACATTGCCGAGACCAGTTTTATAAATAAATGCTTAAGCTTTTTATTATTACCTTAGAATAAATTCTTACAGGTGAAATTGCTGGGTCAGAAGAGAAAAGATGTTCATTCATTTGTAATTTGTTTTATGCTTTCTAAACTACAACAATAGTTTAACAGACTTAGACTTTAACAATTACACAGTGTCCTTTGTAAAATATTTTGTCTGAATAGCAAGACTTATGTTGGTTTCTGAAGTGCATGAATATACAAAGGAGTTATGTAATATCTGGAAACTAATTAACCTGAGGACATAATAACAGTAGGCATTACAGTGAGCAGTATTTATGAACTTGACTTACCAGCACACACTGCTAGTTCTTTTATGGTCTTATCACATTGAAGATATTGGGTTGTACACACAATACATAAAACAGGTCACGCATGAATTTTAACTGAGAATGAATGGTTGTTTCCCAAAGCAGTAATTTGTCTTTTTTTGTTTTGCTTTGAGATTTTATTTATTTATTTGACAGAGAGAAACACAGCTAGAGAGGGAACACAAGTGGGGGGGAATGAGAGGGGGAGAAGCAGTCTTTCTGCTGAGCAGAGAGCCCAATGTGGGGCTCGATCCGGGTCTCTGGGATCTTGACCTGAGCTGAAGGCAGATGCTTAATGATTGAGCCAACCAGGCACCCCAATAATTTGTCTTTTAATTTTTTCCCTCCTGCAGAGAATTTGATAAAAACACTATACTCTGAGTCAAGACAACCAAGGAAAACATAAGAAAAGGAAAGCTGGTTAACTGTATTAGTGTAATGAATACTTAGATGAACAAATCTTGGCAATGTGTTAATTTGTTATATTGCA
The DNA here is from genome assembly GCA_004023965.1 of Spilogale gracilis. NCBI lineage: Eukaryota > Metazoa > Chordata > Mammalia > Carnivora > Mephitidae > Spilogale > Spilogale gracilis. Next base: position 42,604 of record PITA01003893.1, read on the forward strand.
AAACCAGCTTTTTATTACATTTTAAAAGCAGAATTAACTATATAAATAATTATATTTTAAAAGTTACTGAGTTAGATGAGTTTATATATCATAGCACCAATTTAAATGTAGGACTCCTTTTGGTATAGTATATTAAATAAATGACTGTACAAGTATTTTATGAGTGTAAATAGTTTTATAAAAAAAAGTAAATCTGAGGGTGCCTGGGTGGTTCAGTTGGTTAATCCTCTAACTCTTGATTTTGGCTCCGGTCATGATCTTGGGATCATGAGATCAAGCCCTGAGTCAGTCTCCTCACTCAGTGGGGAGTTTGCATGAGATTCTCTGCCCCTTCCTTGTTCATACACTCTGAATAAATAAATAAATAAGAAAGTAAGTAAATAAAATCTTTACAAAAGAAAGAAAAGTCTTTCACAAGGTAGGATATTTAGCATATAGAACACGTTTATGATTTTTAAGAGTGCATGCAGCAAAAAATCTGTGTTACATATCACTGTAACAGTTAAAGTATCTATCAATATATGTGATTGTGTTATAAGTTAGCTATGTGTCTATTTTTAAAAGCTTATAACATTGCCATTAATATAGTCATTTATTTACATTAAATTTCTTTTTTAGTTAGAATTTAAGGCAATTTAGAAACATTTATGCAACATAATAAATCAAGTGAATGAGAAATCAGGACAGGGAGGAAATGAGACTAGAAGTGAGAAAATGTGTGCCATGAAGCCCTATATATATTTTTTTGAAGTCCTATATTTTTATTCCAGGAAGGCCACAGTGTGGCCCTTAGTCTTTAGGAATCCACAGACTCAGATTATATGACTGATGGTGTCCATGAGATAAACTAATTGCTCACAGAAAACCCTAACTTTTTCTGATATGTAAGAGAAAAGTCCTTTGTGGATCCCCTAAGAAGGCACTAAGTGATCGAGTGCTCACTCTTCAGTAGCTGCAAGTTTCTTAGACTGTTCTTTGTAAGAAGCTGATGATGCCATCCCGGTGGGTGACAGTTCTTTTTGTTTTGTTTTTGTTTTTGTTTTTGTTGATGCTGAATGTCTAAAACATATCTGACAGTTTTATGACAAATCAGAATGATTTGATCCCACATCTTATTGCAGTATAGGGTTAGAGTTCTAAAAGAAAGAATTTGTTGTTTGTTTTTTCTTAAGGCAGTCTTTTATACATACTGTTCTAAGTCAATGCTTTGGTAATATTGAGTGGCAGTAAGTTTAAGATTAAACTTCTTGGAAAATAGCTAGAATGTGTTTATTCTGTGTCCCTATGCAAGTACAGAGTGGTGTGCTTCCTTAGTCATGCTGCATGTACTGGGGGAGATTGATGAGAATAACACAGACAGGGGCGCCTGGGTGGCTCAGTCATTAAAAGTCATAAAAAGACATCTGCCTTTGGCTCAGGTCATGATCCTGGACATCCGGGATCGAGCCCTGCATCGGGCTCCCTGCTCTGCGGAAGCCTGCTTCTCCCTCTCTCACTCCCCTTGCTTGTGTTCCCTCTCTCGCTGTGTTTCTGTCAAATAAATAAATAAAGAAGGAAGGAAGGAAGGAAGAAAGAAAAAGGAAAGAAGAAAAAAGGAAGGGAGGGAAGGAAAGGAAGGAAGGAAGGAAAAAAGAAAGAAAGAAAGAAAAAAAAGAGAAAGAAAAGAGAAGAAAAGAAAAAAGAAAAAAGAAATGAAAAGAAAAACACAAACATTTACTTCAATGGATGGAGAGTCTTAATGAGGTGGGCCCAGGAGGTACCCACAGGCAGGACTTGGATTCATTTCCAGATATTTGTTGCATAGAGATTATTTGAACTGTCAAGGTACTGAAGTTCTATAGCTTAGATCATAACTATATAGTTTTAGCCTGAAATGTTTTTTTAATTAAAAAAAAAGGTGTGATCAGATGCTTATCCCTGCCTAAATTGGAACACACACATTAAAACAAAGCAAAACAAAAACTCTCAGTAAATTACCTGGCAAACATTTGTCTTTGAATCTTGTTTTTTGTTTTTGTTTTTTTCTTTCTGGTATACTCTCCAAGATGAACAGATTATAAAATGTACCTTCCAGTATTAGTATGAATTAACTCATTATATACCGAATCAATAAAACCTCAGAAATAAGAAGTATGTTGCGTCCAGGCTTAGAGAGCAATAAAGTATTGAAATTCTCAGCCTGTGGGTTCCCAGGAAGCCTCTCCAGAGAGCTGCAAAATGGTTCCTAGAGCCCTGCCTTCTGTTGTGTGCCACTTGGTTGTTTGTACAAGTCTCAGATTCCACTTCATCACCCGGTAAAAGCACCTGCTAGAGAAGCGGTCACAACACTGTCTTTAGTATAAAGTTTCTAATTGTATTGAGGCTCTCCAGTGTAAATTCTGGTTTTTGCCTAGGCTGCTTCACCCCTTTTAAAATTCAGTCTGTTCAGTATATTTTATGTTTTATATATTTTTAGGATACACTTATTTCCTAAACTATGGTACATAGTTTTTTAATACTAAAAAACTAAAATGTCTAGAGAAGAGTCAAACTCAAACATCTCATTTTAAGTTCTGCCCTATGTGAGATGTACTGAATACTCTGAGGGGTACTAAGATGAATAAGGAACAGTCCCCATTTCCAATGGATGTATTCTCTCTAGGAGGCGACATTCATAATTGAGTTTTTGTATTCTCAATAAATATTAAACACCAATTATGTGCTAGGTACTGTTCTTGGCATTCAAGTTTCAGGAGGGAACAGGGCAGATCTGATCAATACTCTTTTAGTTTCCTTTTTCTTTTTTTAATTCAAGCACAGTTAACATACAGGGTTATATTAGTTTCAAATGTCTGGTATAATGATTCAATAATTCTGTACATTGCCCAGTGCTCATCAAATAAGTATACTTTAATCCTCTTTTTTTTAAAGATTTTTTTATTATTTATTTGACAGAGAGAAACACAGCCAGAGAGGGAACACAAGCAGGGGGAATGAGAGAGGGAGAAGCAGGCTTCCTGCCGAGCAGGGAGCCCAATGTGGGACTCGATCCCGGGTCTCCGGGATCATGACCTGAGCCGAAGGCAGTTGCTTAATCAACTGAGCCACCCAGGCACCCTACTTTAATCCTCTTTACCTATTTTCCCCATCCACTTCCCCTCTGGTTTGTATTCTATATTTAAGAGTCTGGTTTTTTTGTTTCTCTCCATATATTTTTGTTTATTCGCTTGATTTGTTAAATTTTGCATATGAGTGAAATCATATGGTATTTGTCTTTCTCTGACTGATGTGTATCACATAGCATTATACCCTCTAGGTCCATTCATATTGTTGCATATGGCAAGCACTAATTCCTTTTCAAAGCTGCATAATATCCCATTGTATATATACACCACATCTTCCTTATCCATTCATCTATCAGTGAACACTTAGGTTGCTTTCCATGTCTTGGCTATTGTAGCTAATGTGCAATAAACATAGGGGTGCAAAGGATCTTGTCAAAATTAGTGTTTTTGTTTCTTCGGGGTAAATATCCTGTGGTGGAATTATTGAGCCATGTGACATTTCTATTTTTAATTTTTTGAGGAACCTCCATACCGTTTTCCACAGTGGCTGCACCAATTTACACTCCCACCAGCAACATATGAGGGTTCATTTTTCACCAAATCCTTGCCAACACTTGTTATTTCCTGTTTTTCATTCTGGCCATTCTGAAAGGCATGATATCTCATCGTGATTTTGATTTGCATTTCCCCGATGATTAGTGATGTTGAGCATCTTTTCATGTGTCTTTTGGACATCTATATGTCTTCATTGGAAAAATATCTATTCAGGTCCTTTGCCTAGTTTTTAATTGGATTGTTTGTTGGTGTTGAATTGTATATATTATATATGTGGGGTACTAATCCCTTTTGCATACATCATTTGTTAATATCTTTGCCCATTAAGTAGGTAGCCTTTTCATTTTGTTGGTTTCCCTTCCTGTGCAAAAGCTTTTTATTTTGATATAGTGTCAGTAGTTTATTTTTGTTTCTCTTGCCTTGGGAGACATATCTAGAAAAATGTTACGACCCATGTCAGAGAAATTTCTGCCTATGTTCTTTTCTAGGATTTTTATGGTTTCAGGTCTCAATTGTAGGTCTTTAATACATTTTAAATTTATTTTTGAGTACGGTGTTAGGAAGTAGTCCAGTTTCATTCTTTTACATATAACTGTCCAGTTTTCTAAACCATTTATTGAAGATACTGTTTTTTTTTTTTCCCCATTGTATATTCTTGCCTGATTTGTCATGGATTAATTGGCCATATAAACATGGGCTTTTTTCTGGGCTCTGTATTCCATTGATCTGTGCCTATTTTTTGTGCCAGTACCATACTGTTTTGATGACTACAGCTTTTTAGTGTATCTTGAAGTCTGGAATTCTGATACCTCCAGCTTTATTCTTTCTCAGATTGTTTTGGCTATTGGGGATCTATTGTGCTTCCATACAAAGTTTAGTAGTATTTGTTCTGGTTCTATGAAAAATGCTATTGACATTCTTCTGGGGATTGCCTGGAATCTATAGATTGCTTTGGGTAGTACAGACATTTTAACAACGTTAACTCTAATCCATGATCATGGATTATCTTTCCATTTGTTTGTGTCACCTTCAGTTCTTTCATCAGTGTTTTACAGTTTTTACAATGTAAGTCTTTCAACTCCATAGGTAACTCTATTTGAAGGTATTTTATTTCTGGTGTAATTGTTTTCTTCATTTCTCTTTCTGCTACTTCATTATTAGTGATATAGAAATGCTACCGATTTCTGAGTATTAATTTTGAATTCGTGTATTACTTCTAGTAGTTTTTTGGTGGAGTCTTTTGGATTTTATGTACACTATCATGTTGTCTGCGATAGTGCTAGTCAGTACTCTTACAGAGAGACAGCCAGCATAATTTCACTTACAAGTCGCACTGTGCTAAGTGCCCTTTGTAACACAGAGAGTTATTAACTTCCGCTGGGGATTAGGAAATAATTCATGGAAGGCCTTTTATTGTGGTGGCCTAAGGTTTCAGTGATCAGGGAATAACAGGGAAAATATACTGCCAAGGAATAGCATGAACAAGTTATGATGAAATAAAAAAACATTCCAAGTTCAGAGAGGAGTAAATAAATGTACTGATAAATTTCTGCACCCCACTGTGTTTGACAGGCATGTTGAGTATCACAGAGAATAGACAGGACTCAATGCAAGTTATATAAAAAGACTCTGTTAGGGCAAATAATGTATTTTCTCTTTTATGTCCTGGGTCTATGCACAAATTTTATGTTTCTCTTTCAGTAGCCTTTTTCACTTCTAAATATCTTCTAAAGCATAAATTATATAGATATGTATGAAGTGATGAGGCGAAAAGAGTACCTCAGGGAAAAATCAAGAAGCACCGTGAATTATCATACCTTGTGAATTTGAACTTGTTTTTTAAGGAGTGGGGAGCTACCAGAGGTGATTGAGTTAGGGGAAGAAGCTACCATGTGGGCTTTCCTTGCACCTTTCTAAAGTAAGAGAGTAGCTGTTGAGAATGGAAAGAAGTTCACAGAACCAAGAAGAAGCGTGTCATGAGTACCCTCCCTTGTGTCCCCAGAGCACTTTGAATTATATCCTCAGGAGAGCCTTTGTCACACTGAGAGGGCTTTTACAGTGGTGTGTTTTCAGCTTGCACTGGTTCGCAAAGTGGAGTTGTTAGCATCACTGCCCAACTCCACATTCCATCATGGTGGGACAGTTTGCACCATGGAATTCGACAAACAGTACAGATCAGTTGTTATTGTTCATTTTTTGACAGCTGCTTTTTAAACAATTCCTAGAACATCACTGCCTATTTATTTACCCGACATCTTGTAAGACTGTGACTTCTTAGACTAAATATATCATGTGCAATTAAACTTTCTTTCCTTACCTCCACTCCAGCACCAGTACCTCAACGTATTATAAATATTAACAAATACAATTAGCAAATTAGGTAGTGACCTACTGGTTGTGTGTAATGACTGAAATTGTTAGAAATAGTTTTAAATTATCTTGCCTGAATATTTGGGAGGATAGTGATGCCTCTAGGTGCGAAAGAAGAGATACTGAACTGGCACCTGGAGGTTGCAAGGTGTAGTGGAAGACAATGACTTGGGGACATGTGTTGGAGGCATAGAAGACTAGGGTTAGAGATGATGCCAGCATGCATTCTAATTACCGTCGAATGAGAGTTTTGAAATTACTTTTCCTGTGGTTTTCTAAAATACTCAACTACACAGATTGAAGTTCAGAGTTATCATTTGTTAAGAAAAAAAATTATTTCGTTCCAGCAGTACAGAGAAAATCAGATTTCTGGAAGGTGTTCCGAACATTGCTTTGGCAGAGAAAAGCAGAGATCAGAGTCTGGAAGAGAATGAGGAAATGCAATGTTTTTTTTTTTCAATGTAAATTTTGTGTTTCAAGATGACAGTTTACAGTTCTGTTGGGAAGAGAAAGTGAATTTCAGAGGATTAAAGTTACTTCTTTGAGTACAACTCCTGAAGAAAGGGTTTTTTTACAATTAAAGACTAAAGATAAGAAAAAAATTTTAAAAATATATTTTTATAATAAACACTTAGGGAAGGAAAACAAGATACTTTTGAGGGAAACAATTGTAATCTGATTTTATCTAGGTAAAAGGAGTATTCTGATTTATCAAGTATTATCATTCATAGAGAAATTTAGCACATTTTGTGCACAAATGTGTACTTATAAAAAATATAATCAAGAAAATAATGATGACATTGTAACTTTGGTGAACAGAGTTCATTATTTCCTTTTTAAGTGAGAACTTGCCTCAAGATCCTGTGTAAGAATGTGATCTATTGCATTATAGAGCAATGGAGGAGTGTATGTGTTTTAGAAGGAGGTAGTAGAGAACTTCAAATAAGATGAAAGATGATTAACTATAATGTGACGACTAATGTTTAGAATGAGTTGGTTCTTTCTACACTATGAATATTCACCAGAAGGTTCAGTAGCCCTTTGGGGAATTTATGTGTGTCATACTATCCCAACTGGAAAAGTCATTTATGAGCATGAGCTTATCCACCTCCGCCACTCTAGAGGACTCTCCCAGCTCATTTCGTATTCACCGCCTGGTGTTCTGTATCTGTAATGAAACAGTAGTAGTATCGTCAATGAAGGTCACAAAGCAAGTTGCTTTCAGAGCTCTGGGATTAGTGCTTGGAGTTCTTGATTCTATTCTCAAACAGGTGTGCCCTAATTTGAGAAAATCTGATATATAAAACCATCAACTCACAAACTGACAAATTAAGTAGTGATTACTCTCATTTCAAGAAGATTTGCTTCCTTAAAGTTGGATTCCTTAAAATAAGGATATCTGAAGAGTGTAACATACCCCAAAGGGCCCTCTGGATTATTAGTAACCAAGAGGTCTAATTTTTCTACCCTGTTGTTAACGAGGTTAATGAAGTGTATATATTTGAGCATGCGGTTATTTCATTCATGTATTCACTCCTGCACTAAATCATTACTGCTGTTACTCGGTGAATCTTTCATGAGCATTCTCTCTGTGTTGGGTATACAAAAGTCATGGCCCTTGTCCTTAAGGCATTTATAGAAGACAAGAGTGAATCAGATGTCCAATAAATGTTTGATAGTGGAAGGAAGCAGGCCTGTTAGGAGACCACTGTGGCGTGAACAAGGTGAGAGGGTGAATTGTGGCTATCGGGGTAGACTTCTGGCAACTTTAAAGGGAATTGTAGCAGGACTGGGACACATTAGGAAACTAACTAAGAGTTTGCCCAAAGTGGTTGATCTTTGGATACACCCTTTTTTCAGTGCTGGACAGGAAGTACCAGGTTATCCAGACATATAAAAGGTAAAAACTGCCTGCATTGTCAATATAATAGGGGGTCATTAGATATATATGAAATATGACATCTTTTAAAAATGAAAGTACTATGTAAGTGCTTCATTATTAGCTCTAATCTTAGAAGCTTATTTATAATATTATGAAGATGATGAGTGCCTCCTATTTGGCCAGATACTATTAGACATTTTATGGGCATTATCTCACTTAATTCAGTCCAGTATACTGAACCTAGACCTTTGAGGACACCAAGATATTTCCACTGACTGCTGAGATTTGTGTTGCTGCTATAGGACAGATAATCTTAAATCTTATAAACTTTCTGTCCTGTTTTATAATTTGAAGTATGCCTATATATACTAAGATGAGTTTGTTAGATGACTGGAGCTATTGATTTCAAGGTCACCTCACCTCACTGTAGCTACATCTTAAGCCAGAAATTGCTGCTGCTGTCTCCACTGCTGCCATCACCACCAACTGTCACAGCATCTGGTGACTCAGGCACTGTGTCTGGCCACCAAACTGCCCCCAAACACTGGTGTGTTCCAGCTTGTCCGGCAGAGGCAACACCAGCAGGTAAATGGCCTGTGTTCAGTTCTCCCTTCCAGATCTCATTGGTGGGATGTAATTTACATCAAGAACTCTAGTGTAAAGAGTGTCTAGAGAACGTAATTTTTTAGTTTTCTAACCTCCATCTGGAAGGAAGGTAGAATGAAGGGTTGTGAAAGGTTGAGAGAGCCGCTCTTCTGCTCGATGTTATTTGTGTTGCTTATTCTGAACCATATGTTAGGAACACGAACTTCTTGAGGAGAGGGAGAAAATCTTCTGAGCCAGAATAGTCGAAGGGATTAGTATGTGTTTGCATGCTTGAACTAGGAAAGAGCTTCACGGCTTTAAAAACCGGAAGAGGTGGAAGTGACTAGATATTTCAGGTGTAGGTAGAGAAGTAAGCAGGAATCAGATTCTGTAGGCCTTTGTAGAGCATGTTAAATATTTTAGATTTTCTGTTAAGGAAAGCATCTTAGGTAGGGAAACAGTATGCTTCAACTTGTGTTCTATCGCCTCGCTCTGACTGCTGTGTGGAGAATGTGTATTTATTGGGAGCAGTAAGCTCTAGGAGACTCCATAAACCAGGCAGAGTGAAATCTAAGAAATCAGCAGGCAGGAGAATATGGTAAGAGTAGAGGAAAAGAGAAATAGACTGATACGGACTATATTTCAGAACTTTATGTTTTTTTTTAAAAAATATTTTATTTATTTATTTGACAGAAACACAGCGAGAGAGGGAACACAAGCAGAGGCACTGAGAGAGGGAGAAGCAGGCCTCCCGCTGAGCAGGAAGCCCGATACAGGGCTCGATCCCGGGTCTCCAGAATCATGACCTGAGCTAAAAGCAGTCGCTCAACCAACTGAGCCACCAGGCGCCCCTATTTCAGCACTTTATTGACAAGACTTTATAATAAATTGGGTCCCAAAGTTACCAAGAATAGGTCCCAAAGTTACCAAGAATAGGTCCCAGCTATTTCATTGTATTGTTCCTTTAGGGGAGTTTCCGAGTATTGAGCTATGTTTCTTAGGAGAGTCAAGGAAGATTGTGTAGCAATTCTTCATCAGGATGGGGGTAGACTGTGGGGAGCACTTCTTTTGGGGGGAGAGATTGAGAATGCCTCTCAAGTTTCTCAGTAGTAATATGACTATACTTCAAAGGTTAAATCTAAATGTACCATTTGGGAAAATCAGAAAACAGGAAAATATTTACCAAAAAGTTATATCATTTTTTCCTCTACACTAACATATATGTTCACAGACTTAATACAAATGAGTCCTTGTGGGTTTTGCTAAACTATAAAGTAATTTACATAAAAGTGAGCAAAGAGGTTTGCCCAACTATTTAAAAAGAGAACGAAGGGGTCATCATTTTTATTTTAAAATAACACCTGTGTCAGCCAGTCCCTATTGTTGGCTAACATATCAAATAACTCAGCAAGAGGAAATGATTACTATGGCATGTGGTCTTCAAAGCCTGGTGCAAAAGACAGGATTGAATTGTCTAAATGTTTCACCTGAAATCCTGTTTAATTATCATCCTCTTCAGATTCTATAAATTTATATTACATCTAATTTCTATTTAATGAAAAGTGAGATATGAAGCCTGTCAAGAGTTCACAACCCAGGTGTTTTAATAATTCCTCATATTTAAGCAAATCATGCGGTCTCCAGAGCTAGTAAGATAAGTGTATTTACTGTGAATTCTCTGACAGCTCACTCAATGAGATTAATACATAAGTAGTTGAGTTTAATTTTGCAATTACTCTTTCTGAGTCCTGTGCAAGTTTCTAGAAGTATCCTTAGACTTACAGAAAGTAGGCTTTGGATCTCTTTTGTGATTCCCTTTCCTACTCCCTATTCCTCCAATGTTCCATTATCTTGTTTTAGTTGTAAATTAGTCTGATAATGCTCATCTCCTGGGAATGAAAAACTGTGACTGCATTAGTTAATACAGAGTTTCATGCAAATGGAAAAACTGCTTGAGGGTCAGCTTTGGTGGGATGTTTTTGAAGTACCAGAGAAATCAAGGCGAGCCCTTAGCATGTACTTTTTAATAATACAGGACTCCTTGGCTATAAGCATGAATACTTGATGCTTTAATTATGGCACTTGCTTATTTGGTCTTTAATATTAAATTCTATTACCCTTGTTCTCTATGAAATGAGGGCAATAATTATAACATGATTTTCTGTTTTACTTCACAGCTTTGTGGCTGACTGAAGCTATGCTAGCTCATCTTCTAATATTTATCTGCTTGTCTGTATCATTGCTAACATGGTTACCCTATAGTTTAGAGAGGACTTTTCCCTTTTATTTGGAGTTTTTTTGAAATTAGACTGATGATTGGGTGTGATTATCCACAATGCACCACTAATTACATGAACATATTCCGTAGTTGATCAGTAAGTCATCTTTTTAAAATTAACATATAATGTATTATTTGTTTCAGGGGTACAGGTCTGTGAGTCATCAGTCTTACACAATTCACAGCACTCTGCATAGCACATACCCTCCCCAGTGTCCATCAACCAGGCACCCCGTCCCTCCCACCCCACCCCCCAGCAACCCTTAGTTTGTTTCCTGAGATTAAGGGTCTCTTATGGTTTGTCTCCCTCCCCAGTCCCATCTTGTTTCATTTTTCCCTCCCTTCCCTCCATGATCCCTCACCCCGCCTCTCAAATTCCTCATATCAGAGACATCATAAGATAATTGTCTTTCTCTGATTGACTTATTTCATTCAAGATAATACCCTCTAGTTCCATCCATGTTGTTGCAAATGGCAAGATTTCGTTTCTTGATGGCTGCATAGTATTCCTCTGTGTATCTCTCTCTCTCTCTCTCTCTCTCTCTCTCTCTCTATATATATATATATATATATGTATCTCTCTCTCTATATATATATAAATGGATAAATATATATATTTATCCATTTATCCATCCATATAAATATATTTATATATATTTACTCATTCATCTGTTGATGACCATCTAGGCTCTTTCCATAGTTTGGCTATTGTGGACATCGCTGCTATAAACATTTGTGTGCATGCGCCCCTTCGGATCACTGCATTTGTGTCTTTAGGGTAAATACCCAGTACTGCAATTGTTGGATTGTAGGGTAGCATTATTTTCAACTTTTTAAGGAACCTTCATACTATTTCCCAGAGTGGCTGCACCAGCTTGCATTCCCACCAACAGTGTAGGACGGTTCTCCTTTCTCCGCATCCTCGCTAACAGCTGTCGTTTCCTGACCAGTTAATTTTAGCCATTCTGACTGGTGTGAGGTGGTATCTCACTGTGGTTTTGATTTGTAGTTTTCTAATGCCGAGTGATGTTGAGCATTAAGTCATCTTTCTTAAAAGTTCTATAAAAAAATTAGTAAATTTCTCAAAGCCCTTCCCAGTCCATTTCTTAAGTGGAGGGCCATTTTCAATCTTGTGTATCTCTCCTGTATTATAGAGAAATGAAACAATATAGCTTTCTGAGGAAGCAGTGTGTTTTCTTTGTTCAGACATATTTTATGAGTCTGATAGACTTATCATTCAATAAACAAAAATATAATGGACACAATAATAGAAAAATTATGTAAAGTTTCTCTAATTTGTTTTCAGTATTTAGCCAATCACCATCCCACTTCATGCATTTTTTCCCATGTCTTAGATTTAGAAGTCATTCTTTAAGCCAGGACTCTTCCTCCCACTGCAGGATTACCCTAGCAGAATTTTTAGTACTTCTGATGACCTGTATAATAACAAAGATTTGTCTTGAGGGTGCTCAGCAGGCTAGGTTGTAGTGGCAGAAAGATAAGACAAGAATTTGGTGGAGTCTGAAGGATGCTGACCTTCTAAATGCAGGTAAATGTGGGGCTTTAAAGAGTCCCATTTTCTCAGCATAACCTATCACATATTAAAACTGCAGTAACTTAAAAAAATACTTATGATATGAAAATTGCATGTTGTTATTTTATGTTGCTTTGATATATCTGATATTCATTTCTGATTCATTAAGGGAGATATTTGGTGGGATGGTTTTCAGTGTAGTGTACAAGGAACAGGAGAACATGAACCTATTAGAAACAATTAGAGTCTACCAGGAGTCAGAGGGAGAGAATGATCTGTGGAAGGTTCTTCTGGGTTTTCACTTTTAGTGTTTCAGTAATTTTTACTTTTATAGGCATATATGAAATTTTGCAGTAATCAAAACTAAAATCAGTGTGTCAAACTTGTTCAAAAAAGATGACATAAAAAATAAAATAATGTAATAAAAGATGACATGAAAGCCTCAATTTTAATGAAAAAATGAAAGAAGCTCTGAAGAAAATACTTGTTCTATAGCTTTATGCTTCATCATCATCATTAACCTAAACAAAATAAATAATGCTAGTAAAAAGACTTCATAGGTTCTATGATTTGTTCACATATAGATTATCATCTAATCTATTTGTCTTATTACTTGAATTAAGCATTTACCTTTATTCTAAAATTGTCATTAAAAATCTTGAGAGATGTTATATATTTTTTTGAAAGGTACTTGAAGGGCACCTAGATGGCTCAGTTGTTTGGGTGTCTGATGCTTGATTTCGGCTCAGGCCATGATCTCAGGGTCCTGGGAACAAGCCCCATATGGGGCTCTACTCTCAGCAGGGAGTCAGCTTGTGATTGTCTCTCTCCCTCGGTCCCTTCCCTCTCTCTTCCCTCTTCCAATTCTCTCTCTCTCTCTTGCTCTCTCTCTCTCTCTCTCTCTCTCTCTCTCGCTTGCTCTCTAAAATAAATAAATCTTTTAAAAAATGATACTTGAATATTTGGTTGGACTGTCTTTGAGGCATAATCAAAGTATACCCTTTTTCTGTCTCTTTAAGAAGTGTCTCATCTTAATTTCATTTAAATTCTCAGGTTATATTAATAAAACTAATGGCCGTTACCTATTGAATGTGACAGACACTTTTCTAAATACTGTTATTTCTTCAGTTTTCACCACAACACTATAGTTAAGTCCTATTTTTATCACTGTTTTACAAATTAGAACATTAGGGCAGGCACAGAGAGGATAAGTGACATGGCATGGTTGTACAACTAGTAAGTGACAAAGGCAAAATTCAAATCCATAGAGCCTTCCTCACAGCCCTTGCTCTTCATTACTCCTTCATCCCATATCCCTGAATAGAAATGTTGCTATTTTATGTCAGTCAACAAGTATTTAGTGAACATTTACTGTGTGTTTATAAATAAGATATAGAATATCAAGGAAGTTTTACATTGTGTTAAAGGTTGAGAGTCTAATGGGAACTTACTAAAATAAGCACTCAAAAAAAAAAGGCACCATAAAATGCAAGTCAGAGGTCTGTAATTGGAGCATGAATTCCTATTGAAACCATAGAAAAGATTACTCTGGGAAGAATTCAAGTTAGCTTTGTAGAGGAAATGATGTTAGTGGGATTTAAGCTTTCGGGATGGTGTGAGTGAGGCCTACAAGATAGGTTTAGGCAAAATGCAGAGGACCTTGGATACCACGCTAAGGAGCTTAGGCATTAGGCCATAGCAAGTGAGTGGCATTGTAATATCTGCATTGTAGGTGCAAAAGATAGCAACATGAACAGTGAATTGAAAGTGGCTTAAAGGGATTGGGGAAATGGAGAATATCAGTAATATGAGTGTGCATTAAACACAGCAGATGGCACTATGGGTTCAGAACTGTCACAGAACCAGTGCCTAAGGAAAGCAAATTAATAGAGCTAATGAGTCTTTAAAATAAGAGAGTCCGTATCCTCAGAGAAATTTAAGGAATGTCAGATCCATAAAAAATAATTACAGATACTGAAATGTTTTTTCTTTTTTTAAAATTTTATTTATTTATTTGACAGAGAGAAACACAGCTAGAGAGGGAACACAAGCAGAGAGAGTGAGAGAGGGAGAAGCAGGCTTCCCGCTGAGCAGGGAGCCTGACGCGGGGCTCAATCTCAGGTCTCCGGGATCATGACCTGAGCCGAAGGCAGTCACCCAACCAACTGAGCCACCCAGATGCCCCAATACTGATTTTTTTTTTTTACTGAAAATTTTAAACACAACCCAAAACCATAAGATACCTGAGAATAAACCTAACTAAAGAGGTAAAGGATCTATACTCTAGAAACTACAGAACACTTATGAAAAAAATTGAGGAAGACACAAAGAGATGGAAAAACATTCCATCCTCATGGATTAGAAGATTAAGCATTGTTAAAATGCTATGCTTCCCAGAGCAATCTACATTTTCAATGCCATCCCTATCAAAATACCACTGGCATTTTTCACAGAGATGAAACAATCCATCCCAAAATTTGTATGGAACCAGAAAAGACCCCAAATTGTCAGGGGAATGCTGAAAAAGAAAACCAAAGCTGGGGGCATCACATCACCTGATTTCATGCTATATTACAAAGTTGTGATCATCAGGGCAGCATGGTATTGGCACAAAAACAGACACTAGATCAGTGGAACAGAATAGAGACTCCAAAAATGGAACATCAACTCTATGGTCAACTAATCTTCAACAAATCAGGAAAAAATATCCAATAGAAAAAATACAGTCTCTTCGTAAATGGTGCTGAGAGAATTGGACAACCACATGCAGAAGAGTGAAACTGGACCATTCTCTTACACCGTACACAAAGATAAACTAAAAAATGAATGAAAGACCTCAATGTGAGGCAGGAATACATCAAAATCCTAGAGGAGAACATAGGCAGCAACCTCTTCAACATTAGCCACAGCAACTTCTTTCAAGACATGTCTCCAAAGGCAAAGGAAACAAGAGCAATAATGAACTTTTGGGACTTTATCAAGATAAAAAGTTTCTGCAGAGCAAACAGTCAACAAAACTAAGAAGCAATCCATGGAATAGGAGAAGATATTTGCAAATGGCATAGATATTTGCAAATGAGATAAAGGACTCCTCAAACTTAACACCCAATTTTTGAAGTTTAAAAAACAGCAAATTAGTAGTGTTGTACCATGGACCTAGTTTAAAAACAAATCAGTTTTATAAAATAAAAAATATAAATAAATAAATAAATAAATAATAAATAAATAAATCAGGTGATAGATCAAACAGAGGAATTCTCCTAGATTATAATACAAAAACAACAACAACAACACAAAACCTAGTTAGATGGTAAGTAGGCAAGAAAAGAGAGAGGCAGTGTAGAACCTGAAGTTTCAACTTTTATTTCATAGAAATAGCCAAAGGAAAGAAGACATAACATGGAGGAGTGAAAACAGTGCAAGAGATAGAAGCTGACTAAAGATGTAGCTTTAAAACCTTAAAATGCTATGGACCCCAAAATTGTTATTTGCAGTGTGGAAGACTTCTCTGAACTCTAGACTCATACCTAATCATGTATTTGAAAACCTCACTTGGATGTCTAATAGCAACTCAAACTTCATGCATTCAAAACCAAAATCTGGAGGACTTGCCCTACCAGATGAAGACTTATTATAAAGTTATAATAATTAAGACAGTATAATATAGATGTATGAACAGGCAAAATATCCAATGGGACCAAATAGAAAACCAATAAACAGACTCACATCTGCACAGAAATCTTATATATAACAGAGCTAATCAGTGGAGATTGGTGGGGAAAGAGGAAAACCACTGAATAAATAGTAGTAGGGCAATTAAATATCCATGTGGGAAAAATGGAAATGTATTATCTCCCTCACGTCATAACCAGAAGTCAACTGTAGGTGGAACAAGAACTTCATGTGAAAGGCAAAACTCTACAGATTTTAGAAGACAGTAGAAAAGAGTATCCATATGGTCTTGGAGTGAGAATACTTCCTTCCGAAACAGCAGAAATCATAAATGAGAAGATTAATATATTTAATTTCTTTAAAACCAAGCTTCAGACTGGTAAAAATATTTGCAAGATTGTGCAAAGTGACAAAAAATAGAATTCAGTATATCATCATCATCATCATCATCAATCATTATCCCAAATAACTCAGTCAGAAATGGATGGAAGACAAAAATAAGCATCTTACAAAACGGGATGTATATGAAAGGACACTAACCTTTAGTAATCAGGGAAATAGGAACTAAAACTTAGTGAGACACGGTTTTATACCCACTAGAATAGCAAAATTAAAAAATCAGCCAATATCAAATGCGGATTTTGATGTGAGTGGTGAGAGTTCTTGTACACTGATGGTTGAAGGCAAATTGTTACAACCACTTAAGAAAATGGTTTGGCAGTACTTAATAAAATTGAATATGTATGTGCCCTAATCCAGACAAAACTCTTGTATACATGCGTCATACTACGTACAAGAATTCTTGTAGCAGGACTGTGTGTGATTTTGGGTGTGCGTGTGCGTCAAAGCAAGGACAGAAAGAGAAAGAGAAGAAGCTAGTTGAATGTCTGTTGTATAGTAATAAAAAATGAATTACAACTAAACACAACAACATGGACAAATCCAAAAAAGAGTGTTTTGAAAACTAAACAAAACACAGGAATCTTTAAATAAAATTGAGTGTAACGGGTACTTCTGGGTAGAAGTAGGGATGGGATAGAATAGAGTCAGAATGAAGTCTCACACAGGGAACTTGAAAGTGATTGTATTATTTTACTTCCGCTAAATAGTGAATATACACACAGGTATTTCTTCCCCTTTTAAAAATTCATATTTTTTGTATGTATATGTCAGAATTAAAAAGAAGTTTTAGAAATGTTTCACATGGAATAAAAAAAAGGATTAATAAGTAGGTCATTAATACTCCCCTATCTTTAAATTTTTTAACCTTTTATTTCTCTTACAGTTTTGAGTTATTTGTAACCATTCTTTCCTCTAATGTGAGCTGGTACCAAGCTGATACAGCGGGAATATTTTGGAAACTCTTTTGAAATCAGGGCCATCAAGCTAGTTCATTTTAAATCACGTTGGTAGGATACAAATCTTTCATATTAATGGACTGGGTTCCTATTTTATGTGATTTTTCCCATAATCTATTGATAAAAAGAGATGTAATTATTGTTACCCTCTAGACTTTACACCAGGCCAGAGAAAAAGCCTTCAGAGTGAACCAAAACATGTCACTGCTCAAAGTTTTCATACATTCATGCTATTGCCAGAAAAAATCAGTGCCATCAATGTATATGTGTATTTCATAAGCAGATAAGTCAAATGTTTCATGTAGCTGGTGTTTTTCTTATTAACACTGAATGACAGAGTTTATATGTTAATGTGTATTTAACAGGAAATTGCCCGGCATTTACGCCCTGGAACCCTCAGAGCAATATTCGGTAAAACTAAGATCCAGAATGCCGTTCACTGTACTGATCTACCAGAGGATGGCCTATTAGAGGTAAGATAAAGAAGAGTGAACATTCTATTTGTATTTCAAACTCGTAATCTCAGCAGTTCTGGTTCATAAGAAACCTTTTAATATTCTTGGATTATACTATTACTTGGGCATCTGAGGACTTCAGACTGCAACTTTAAATGACCACGTTGTGGAGTGCTGTATATAACTAGTCTTCAAAGAATTAAGGTATTTCTGTGATTGGCATATATTGGCATATATGCCAGTATTTTTTTTAAAGATTTTATTTATTTATTTGACAGAGAAAAACACAGCTAGAGAGGGAACACAAGCAGGGGGAGTGAGAGAGGGAGAAGCAGGCTTCCCGCCGAGCAGGGAGCCTGATGCAGGGCTTGTTCCCGGGGCTCTGGTATCATAACCTGAGCCGAAGGCAGTCGCTTAACCAACTGAGCCACCCAAGCGCCCCTATGTGCCAGTATTTTAATGCATACATTTAAAAATAATTTAAAAAATGAAAAGCTATAGCATTTTGAAATGAAATTTGTTTTAAAAACAGGTAAAAATACCATTACCAGAAGTTTCTAGTCATAAAAATAGATCAACAAAAATCAAGAAGCAATATGTAGTATGATAACATTCAAATAGTCACCATTTACTGACTCTTTATATGCTATATACCCGATTATAAAGAGAATTAACCAAAAACCAGCATGATAGATAAATGCTTTGTATAAAGTAATTCTTTTAATCTCCAAAGCAGCTCTAATACATTGGCATTAGGCTCCACACCCAGCATGGAGCACAACACAGGGCTTGAACTCCCATCCCTGAGAGCAAGACCCTAGCTGAGATCAAGACTCAGACACTTACCTGACTGAGCCACCAGGCGCCCCAGTCTTGTTTGGTTTTTAAAAAGTCATTTCTAGCCCCAAAACAAACTTTTTAAAGAAAAAAATTGAAATTTTTAAAATTTTACAGTTGAGCTTTTGCATGTCAAAAGGACCTGAAATGAAAACGCATGATAAATTAGTGATTATAGCATAAACGACAGAAAAATGATTGATATCCTCAATATATATATATATATTTATTTTAGAGAGTATTATGTTTTTTGTCAAATTTATCAGTTGGTTTTTTTTTTTTTTCTGCTTTTAAAGTCATACATAGAAAGGCCTCCACCCACATTTGGCCTTCATTTTCTTATGTTGAAACATTCAGTCCATGGAATTCAACATATGGTGTGAGGTGTGGTTTAGTCAGCTGTCACAATGTCATTAAGTCCTTCCATGCTCCCATTCATTGATACTTCTCATTTATTAAATATTTGTCTATGTCTTTATCTGTTTCTGAACTTTCAATTTTATTACGTTGACCTGTGCCAGCCAAATGCTATTTTTGTTATTGCACTTTATTTGTATTTTGAAAAAGTTTTCTTGGTTATTCTCTTAAATTTCTTCCTCCATGTGAACATTACATGAGTTTAGCCAGTTCTTTGCCCCATTGCCACAGGATGCAAATGGGACTAACATTGTTTATAAATTAATATGGGACTAACATATCTATAACTGTGAGTTTCCATCTGTGCATGTGATATGCCTCTTCTTTTATGCAAGCAATAGAGTCTTTTTTTTTTTTTCAGGGGTCTTGGACATAGTATATTAAACTTGCTCCCATCAGTTTTTTATTTTGTTGCCATAGAGAATGAGTGTGTTATCTCCACTGAGGTTTTCTGCTATGAGTAAAGATGTTAATGTGATAAACAGGCAATAACATATTAATGTAATCTTATCTAAACTATGCACCCTGTTACGAATTTTGACATACTTGTGAAATATAAAATTGTAACAAACTTCATTTTTTAATCGCCCAAAGTATTACATGTTTATTTAAAACTTTGGCCTGTTTTATAAATATTCCCTTCACCTTAGGATATTTAGGATCTATAGAGTAGGTTTGAATACAGACTGTTGTTCAGTGAAACCAAAACGTTAATCATGAAATTTATGTCCATTAAAAATATTATCAAGGTATGCCCTTGATTGTACTTGTACAATTTGAAGTGGATTATTATTGCCTGCAGTCTACAAAGCCATTTACTAAATGATTAAAATCTTTCAAACCTAACTGCACAGGAGATTTATTTTAAGTTAATGACTGTGTGGTTTAGAGAATTAACCAAAAACCAGAAGTTGGAGCTCCAGCAGCCACCTCTCGTGTGATTGGCGATTCATAATTGATACAACCTTGGATAAGTCACCTTTTCTTTCCATGCCTTACTTTTATCAGCAAAATAGAAGAAAAAATTCTGATGCAACCAAAGGATGTTCTTCCAGTTAGGAATTAACTATTTGTGGATTGTTACTTGGCTTTAAATGGTGAAGTATTATAAAAGCACTTAGAAGCCAAAATAGTTATCTGTCCATAGGTCTTCAAGTTCAGTGACATAAAGACAAGCTCTCTGGTCAGGGAAGCACTGTATACTGCTATTCGTTAAGGGAACATCTTTTAGATATAGGATGAACATAAAATGTATTATCTAATCCAGGACTTTTTTGAAAGGCAGTTCCAATCAGACAAGATGCTAGGACAAAAGGCATAAACCAGAACTATCATTGGCACACTTTTGTATATGTGGGTGCCAGGGAAATGGGAAAAGTTTATTTCTCCTTAATCTTTCCTCATGTGATATTTACAGAGCTGAGTCTATTTATGTTCTGTACAGACCTTAGAAGGTACGGTTTCAATTCCTGCTTTGTCAACCATCTATATTATGTACTTATTCTTGTAGCAAATGATTATAGCGTGTTTTACTTGCTGACATTGTGACAGGATTTCAGAATCAAACAAGACATTTCTCCTATTGTCATTAAGCTCACAATAAGTTTCAGAGGTCAAGGATCTTAGCAGGAGTACAGAATCTGCTGTATTTGGTTGCCCCTAATGGGGATGTAGCCATTTTTGTGGCTCTAGGAATAAATGATAGCATCTGTGGTATGAGGCGTTCTATGATGTTATTTCACTGGTAATGTTCCTGATTGGTAGCGACTCTAGAGCTTAAATTCAAGCTTTAAAGTAAGCATTTTTGGCGAAATGTATAGCTAAACTTGTAATCAAAGAAATACTGGTTTTATACTGAAGGCAAAGAATTTTTTTTTTTAAAGAATGTTTAAAGTATCATTGCCCACTGCTGGCAAGGCTGTGGTTAAACAGATAGCCCCACATTGCTGGTGATAGCTCCATGGAAGCAGGTGTGCAAGACATGGGTTTTCCCTATTTGTTCCAGAATTCTACTTCTTATAATCTAACCAAAGGGGAAGGTGGAAGCAGGACTGCAAAATAGAAAGGTATCTGCACAGATGTTTGTTGAAGGAGTATTTGGGGTAATTAAAATTGGAAATAATGTGCGTGTCAAAGGTATATCTGGTGGTTCCCTCTCTGCAAAGGCTTTCTCGGTTTCTGTTGTTTGTATCAGAGGTCCTTTCTTGCGTGTGTCTGTCTAGTGTTTTGCTTCCCGCCAACACAGTAGCATAGCCAAAAACTGACATAACTCTGTCCCTGGGGCAAGTTACTCATTCCATCGAGCTAGGTATCCTAATTCCATAAAATGAAGTGCCTGCCCTATCAGATGGCATACTGCCTGCCCCAGAGTAATTGCTCAACAAATGACAGCAATTACATTATTATTATTATTACACCCCTTTGTCTTTTGCTTGTATAAATGTCCCCATGAGACTGAGTACTCATGGGGAAGAGAATCTGTCTCGCCCAGCACATAATAGCTCCTCCATAAATCATTTTTGAAGAAAAAGGGAAGGGTTTGATTGAGTAAATTATGGTTCATGCACAGCCTACAAAAATATGTAACCTTTTTTTAAAGTGATGGTGGACACCTCAGCAGTGGATTCCAGCCTTGGTTGCTTATTGGGATCACCTAGACCATTTTAAAATACCAATGCCCAGACATACCCTTAGATATTCTAATGATTTTTCTCTTGAAATAATTTCACACTTACCAAAAAGTTCCAAGTAAAATGAAAAAAAAATTTTTCAGGAACATTTGGGATTAACTTGCCACCATAATGCCCCATATCTCTGAATACTTTAGTGTATATATTTTTTTAATATAAAGGGACATTTTTCTACATAACCACATTGTGAACATCCAGATCAAGAAATTAACGCTGATACATTGCTACCATTTAACTTTTTTTTTTTTTAAGATTTTTTAAATTTATTTGACAGAAACACAACCAGAGAGGGAACACAAGCAGGGGGAGTGAAAGAGGGAGAAGCAGACTTCCCACTGAGCAGGGAGCCTGATGTGGGACTTGATCCCGGGTCTCCGGGATCATGACCTGAGCCAAAGGCAGTTGCTTAACCAACTGAGCCACCCAGGCACCCCGACCATTTAACTTTAAAACCCCATTCACATGTCTCCTGTTGTCTCAATAATGTGTTTTAGTAACAAAAGAATCCAGGTCAGAGTCACTCATTGCATTTAGTTCTCTGCTTATTTTCTTTCAATGTAGAACTTTTCCTCAGATTTTCCTTGGCTTTCGGGGCCTTGACACTTTTGACAATAACAAGCAGAGATCCTAATATGAGTGACCCATTTATACCTTTGTCATTGGAAGTTTTGTTTTGTTTTGTTTTGTTTTGTTTAAAGATTTTATCTATTTATTTGATAGAGAGAAACACAGTGAGAGAGGGAACACAAGCAGGGGGAGTGAGAGAGGGAGAAGCAGGCTTCCCGCTGAGCAGGGAGCCTGATGTGGGACTCAATCCCGGGTCTCCGGGATCATGACGCGAGCCGAAGGCAGTTGCCCAACCAACTGAGCCACCCAGGTGCCCTCATCGGAAGTTTTTCTAGATGGTTCCTGTTTCTAACAAGATACTGGCACACTGACTTTGCGAAATGACATATATTGCTTATACAAAGAGCCGTTTGTTGGCTCCCCATTGTCCATGCAGCTGTGTGATGTCTATCTGTGACCCAGCATTGTGTATGCCTCGCCCCTGCTCCACGCAGCCTGAGGCGGCTGCTCACACACAGCACTCATGCTACTTCAGTTTTACTTTCTCTTTCCTTTCTTCCCCAAAGCTTCTGTGCTGCTCATGTTGCTTCCGTAGTCAGTTCCCAGAACTGTCGTTTTCAGATTCTCTTTGTGCGAACATACAACTCTTTATATGTACTGAAACTGAAATTCTCAAAGTTGCCAAATATGTAGATAGTAGAAAGTATGTTTGAATTTTGAATTGTGTTCATCAGAATGATATATCAGTCATTTATTCAGATGTTTACATTTTTTTAAATTAAAAACAGCACTTGGACAGGATGCATGTGGTATTTGCCCTCACAAAACTGACCTTTTAGGAGATAGCAGTCATAGTCTTTGTTTTTTAGAATCATGAAAATATAGCTTTTCCCTCTCTTTTTGTTTTCCAAATATTCTGTAAATTGGTTTTATCACTTTTGCAGTTATAAAATAAGAATTTTTACAGTTTATAAAATGGGGGCGCCAGGGTGGCTCAGTCGGTTGGGCATCAGATTCTTGATTTCAGCTCAGGTCATGATTCTCAGGGTTGTGACATCAAGCTGGCATAGGGCTCCACTCTCAGCTCCTTGAGATTCTCTCTTGCCCTCTTTCTCTGCCCCTCCCCATCCCTGCTCATGCTCTCTCTCTCTCTCTCTAAAATAAATAGGTCTTTTAAAACATTTGTAAAATATTTCATTTTAGACACAAATAGTCAATCAAAACAGACCTGTAATTGGATTATATAATTACTTCTGCATTAATTCTTGTTCTGGTATACTCCGGAAAAAAATTAATCCAGCATTAACCAGAAATAAATATAGGTGTAGGAGTAAGTTGATTGGACAGGCCTGGATTTCTTGGCTGTGGTTAGTGTGGGTCTGTGCATGCAGTGATACCTATAATTTATCTTTAGTTTTAGTTTGTATCTCTAAGGAAGAGTTGTGATTTTTACTAGTATGTTGTCAAAGAAGGAACAAGTTGTTCAAAGAAAAGAGCAAACAGCTTTCTCTAAGAGATTTAAAAATAGTTTAGTAAGGCTGAGACTCTGACCTTGAGGTGGAAAATGACAAGAGATAAGACTAGGAAAGTCATCAAGGGCCTTGTAAAATCATGTTGAGATATCTGAACTTTATCCAGAGGGCGACAGGAATCCAAAGAAATGTTTTACACAGGGGAATAGCACAATCATATCTGTGTTACAGGGATCACTCTGTCTGCGGGATGGAGAACAGATCAAGGGAG
Organism: Spilogale gracilis; assembly: GCA_004023965.1. Classification (NCBI taxonomy): domain Eukaryota; kingdom Metazoa; phylum Chordata; class Mammalia; order Carnivora; family Mephitidae; genus Spilogale; species Spilogale gracilis. Next base: position 66,591 of record PITA01003893.1, read on the forward strand.
CTGGGGAGGATGGCGGGGAGAAGGTCAGTCTGGAGGGAGAGAGACCAGGTAGAAGGCTGTGAAGGTAATTTAGGGAAAGATTCCAATAGCCTAAATGGATGTGGTAGTAGGAATAGCTCGAAGCAGTGAGCTTCAGAAGACATTTAGGGGCTAGAACTGATAGCCTCAGAGACTAATTGGATGTCTTCACCAAGTGAAGATGATGGAGGCTACCATCATTATCTGTGATACCCCAATTTCTGAAAACCAAAATTCAATGACAAAGGCTAACCTGATCTTATGTATAATTTTCTACAAATCACTTAGTGTGACTGTTCACACTCCTGTAGAAGTATTAATTATGTATGGAAAACTCTCCCAATATGTATACTATATATATTCATTGACTTCTCTATAATATGGAGCATGTATACCTTATTACTATTCCAAGTTTCAAAATATCTGTCACCAAGAGTCTTGAGTAAAGGATAGTGAGGAAGGTTTGAAGCAGCCATGGAGAAAGAGCTGATCACAAAATATAGATTTCTGGGTGAAATTTAGGATTCAACTGATTTGAGATACTATGTGTATCATGAACTTATTGTTTTTTTCCGATGTACAGTTGGAATGAGCAGGGATGAGGCTTTTGCAGGTGGGTGCACGAAGCAAGATCATTGAGGATGTTGGCAAGAGTGGTTGAAGTTTTAAATAAGGGAGATATGATGGGACGAGGTGCTAGAATAAAAGAAGGTCAAAGGGACTGAAAGCCTCTCTGAGGCTTATGGATGGGGGTTCTGGAACAACTGAGGGTGGGAGCGGTGGTCAGAGAAGACTCATCTAAATTGCAAATTTCGGAGAAGGAGCTTCTTGCGGCGATGATAAGGTTCACGGTGTGGCCACGGAAGAGGTGACCAGCATGGAATGGAAATCACCAGATGTGGAGCCTTCAGTGATTAGTGAAATTAAAGTCCCCTGGGATTACCGCTGGAGTGGAGAGGAGAATGGCCATCCAAAACCTAAAGTTTTCAGCAAAATAAAGATGGTGAACCTGAGCTGTGACAGCAACAAGGAGAAATGAGTAGCCAGTTGGTAGAGGCTCAGAGCCCAGTTCCTACATGAGGTAGGAGAGCACTACTTCTACAGTCCTGGCTAGAGAAGCTTCACCCATGACCGCAGAGAAGTGATGCCTTCAGGGATATCCAGATTTCATTTAAGGCTGGGAGGCGTGGTGAAGAAGTTCACGTTTCTAGGGAGTTTACTTTGAGACTAAGGGGCTGGAGGGAGCAAGGACACTGATAGTCTGATGGAGGGAAGAGGAATCCCAGAGCCATGGAAGAGTAAAAAGATGGGGTAAAAGAGGTGACTATAATGGCCTCCTCTTGGTGGATGGGATGTTACAAGTTAGTAGTTGTTTTTCTGTCCTATAGTTAGAGGTTTGAATGTAGACAGCCTGGGCCTGGCAGAGCAGCTCCATATCTTCAAGAACCTAGGCTCCACCATCTTGTTTCTCACAGACACTCTTAGCTTGTCGCCTTGTTACCCCTCCCCATGTGGTTTTTGGACTACGTTTGTCAGTTGATTCTGATATAGATAATAATTAAACTAGCATTTGGAAACTACTGTACCTTTTGGGGAAAAGTTGGCTGTGGTTCTGCTTTTGAGGAAAACCTCGACCATGTCAGCAGGCCAGCAAAGAGGTTATTTTGCTTCCAGCACCTAGAATTGGAAACAGCAGCAACCTCTAGAATTTGCAGGGATCTGTAGCCCCTCTCAATGGATTCAACTGCAGCCAAGGGTTATTATGCCTCCAGTGAAGGCCAGCCTCTGAATAGGGGGATTCTGTGGCCTCTCGGGAAGGAGCCAATCATGACCTGGTTGGTTACTTGGATTCTTGGTGAACATCTCAGTATTAAGGCTGCCATACGCCCTTTCCGGGAATGACTAGAGGCCAAGGGTGTGTGTGTGTGTACACGCAGGCACGTTTGCATGTGTGTTCACACACACAGGCATTAATGCATCCAGGGCTGATGCAGATAGAGGCCTTGGGTCTCTCACACTGTAAAAAGTTTTCATCAGGTTTTTCAACTCTGCACTCACCACTCACCATAGGCATGAGATGCACAGGTGTGCAAGGGACCAAGCCATATCTTTTTCCCCTGCTAACTCTGTAAGTGCCTTGACGGTCTGGACCTCTCAGACTTTTGAATCTCTAGCCCCTGCCTAGCATACCACAAGCATTTAGTTAATATCTGTTACTGGGGGGAGCATTTCTTGAGTGAGGACAGTGTGCCTCCATCCCCCGTCTCTTTCCAGACAGCAGAAATGTCACACCCTGATGAGGTGAGTGCCACTTTTAAGTGCCACATCCCACGACTCCCTCCATTTACCAGTTGTCAGAAAAGTCTACTGCTTCTTTCACTGCTGACTCGACGCAGCTAGAACCTGAGCTGTGGGCACGTGGGAAACTGATGCTTTGCATAGATTTTTCGTCCTCTCAAATATAGTATTTCAAGAGTCTCTCCATTAACCTTGAAAATATCCTGAAAATACAATAAGCATTACGCTGTCAAATTCTAATTCTTTATGGCTCAATTAGTAGTAAAGAATTGGTATTTTCTCAGATAAAGGAGTCTTGGACTGAGCAATAATTTCCTGTTCCCTCCTGTCTCCTGTCATGTGCAGAGCTCATGTTCCTTGCTAAAGTACTTTGATAACTTCTACCCCAGATAATTTACATGCTCTCTCGGTCAGAAAAGGATCCTAATATTCTCCTCATTTAGCGTAGGTAGGAATTTAGTGTTTTATTCATGGCAATAATGGATCTCTATTTATAAAATGCTAGAAAAACTTACTTATTCCCAGTAGTCATAAAAACTTTACTTCATGGAATTTCTCTATCCATCAATACTATAATATCCAGGCAATCATTGTAATGACTGAAATCACATTCCATGCAGGGAGTTTTCAGGTCCATAGGTCCCTCCCTTTCTTAAATACAGCCCCAGCTCCAGCTTTCTGTGCATTGCTTATCTTTTAGTCTAAAACGTAATAAGCCTTATGGACTTAAGGATTTAAGGATTATATTTAGTATGATGGATCCCACTTTATTTTTTATTGAAGTACAATTACCATATGATGTCTTATTAGATTCAGATATACACATACTGATTCAACAATTTTTTACATTATTCAGTGCTCACCACAGTTACTGTGTGTCACCATATGACCTTATTAAAATACCATTGACCATATTCCTTATGCTATATGTTTCATCTCCATGACTTATTTTATAACTGGAAATTTATGCCTCTTAATCGCCCCACCCCCCTTTTTTTGTCCTTTTCAAACCTCCAGCCCTCTGGCAACAACCAGTCTGTTCTCTGATTTAAGAGTGTGCTTGGTTTTTTTGTGTGTATTTTGTTTTTTTAGATTCCACATGTGTGAAATCACATGGTATTTGTCTTTCTCAGTCTTATTTCACTTAGCATTATGCCCTCTAGATCCGTGCATGTTGTCACAAATGGCAAGATCTCATTCTTTCTTATGACACAATAATATTTTCTTTATCCATTTATCCATCTGGGGACCCTTGAGTTGCTTCCTTATCTCAACTATTGTCAGTAATGCTGCAATAAACACAGGGGTGCATCTGTTTTTTTGATTCAGTGTTTTTTTGTTTCCTTTGGGTAAATGCCCAGTAGTGGAATTACTGGATCATATGGTATTTCTATTTTTAATGTTTGAGGAGCGTCCATATTGTTTTCCACAGTGGCTGTGCCAATTTACATGCCCAGGAATAGTGTGGGAGGGTTCCCTTTTTCCCACATCCTCACCAACACCTGTACTTCTTGTCTTTGTAATACTAACCATTCTGACAGGTGTGAGGTGATACCTGATTCTGGTTTTGATTTGCATTTCCCTGATGATCAGTGATGTTGTGCACCTTTTCACATGTCTGTTGGCCATCTTTATGTCTTCTTTGGAAAAAAATGTCTATTCAAGTCCTCTGACTGTTTTAGTCAGATTATTTGTGTGCGTGTGTGTGTGTGTGTGTGTGTGTGTGTGTGTGTGTGTTTTATGTTGAGTTGTAGAAGAAGTTTATATATTTTGGGTATGAACCCCTTTATTGGATATATCATTGTAGATATCTTCTTCCCACTCAGTAGATTACCTTTTGTTTTATTGATGGTTTCCTTTACTGTGCAAAAGCTTTTTTTTATGTAATCCCAATAGTTTATTTGCATTTGTTTCCCTTGTCTGAGGAGACATATCTATTAAAAAAAAATGTTGCTATGTCCAGTGTCAGAAAAAATAATGCCCGTGTTCTCCTTTAGGGTTTTATGCTTTCAGATCTCACATGTAGTCTAATCCATTTTGAGCTTATTTTCTGTATGTTGTAAGAAGGTGGTCCTGTTTTGCATATAGCTGTCTGGTTTTCTAAGCACCATTTCTTAAAAAGATAGTCTTTTCCCCGTTGTTTATTCTTGTCTTTTTGTGTTATATTAATTGAGCATATGAACATGGGTTTATTTATAGGCTCCCTAGCTATTCTATTGATCTATGTGTCTACTTTTGTGCCAGTATCATACTACTTTGATTTCTATGGGTTTGTAGTATGTCTTGAAATCTGGGATTATGGTAACTCCAGCTTTGTCTCTCATTCTCAAAATTGCCTTGGCTATTCAAATTATTTTGTGTTCCCATAACAGAATTTTAGGATTACTTGTTCTAAATCTGTGAAGAATGTTGTTGGGTATTTTGATAGGGATTGTATTGAATGTCTAGACTGCTCTGGGTGGTATGGATATTTTAATGAGATTAATTCTTCCAATCCATGAACGTGGTATATCTTTCCATTTGTTTGTGTCACCTTCAGTTTATTCCATCAATATTTTATAGTTTTGAGGGTACCAGTCTTTCTCCTCCTTGATTAAATTTATTCCTAGGTATTTTATTACTTTTGGTGCAAATTTAAATGGCATTGTATTCTTAATTTATCTTTCTCCTATTTTGTTACTAGTGGACAGAAACCACAGATTTCTGTATATTAACTTTCTATCATGTAGTTTTGCCAAATTCATTTATCACTCCCGACAGTTTTTTGGTAGAGTCTTTAGGATTTTCTCTGTATAGTAATGTGTTACCTGAAACCAGTGAGTTTTACTTCTTCCTTACCAATTTGGAGACTTTTTATTGTCTTGATTGCTGCATCTAGAATTTCCAGTACTGTGTTGAATAAAAGTGGTGAGGGTGGACTTCCTGAAAAGGAAAAGCTTTCAAAATGTGAACTGGGGCAAATCAGATGAAGGATGAGAGACTTTGGATTCTGAGAAACAAACTGAGGGTTTTGAAAGGAAAGAGGGTAGGGGGATGGGTGAGCCTGGTGGTGGTTACTGAGGGCACATACTGCATGGAACACTGGATTTGGGGCATAAACAACTAATCTTAGAATACAGAAAAAATAAATTATTAAAAAAAAGTTTTCAGTTTTTCACTATTGAGTGTGATGTTAGCTGCAGATTTGTCATATATGACCTGTATTATATTGAGGTATGTTCCCTTTAAACCCACTTTGTTCAGTTTTTATCATGAATGGATATTGTATTTTGTGAAATTTTTTTCTGTGCTTATTAAGATGATCACATGCTTTCTGTCATTTCTCTTATTAATGTGATATATTACCCATTCATTTTTTTATGACTATTGATTCATCCTTGCATCCTGGAAATAAATCCTACTTGATTGTGGTAAATGATTTTTTTTAGTGTATTGCTGGATTCAGTTTGCTCATATTTTGCTGAGGTTTCTTAGACCTATGTTCATCAGAGATATTGGCGTGTGTGTGTGTGTGTGTGTGTGTTGTGTGTGTGTGTGTGTGTGTGTGTTGTGTGTGATATCTTTATCTGGTTTTGGTGGCAGGGTAATTCTGGCCTTGTAGAATAAATTTGGCATCTTTCCAAAGGTTTGAAAATAGATATTAACTCTGCTTTAAATGTTTGCTGAAATTTATCTGTAAGGTTCCGTGGTCTTGAATTTTCTTGGGAGTGTTTTGATTACTGATTGAATTTAATTGGTAATAATTGATCTGTTCAAAGTTTCTATTTCTTCCTGATTCCATTTTCGAAGGTTATATATTTCTAAGAATGGGTCCATTTCTCTAGGTTGTCTGGTTTGTTAGCATATAACTTTTTATACTATTCTCTTATAAACATTTGTATTTCTGTGGTGTCAGTTATTATTTTTCCTCCTTCATTTCTGATTTTATTTATTTGTGTTTCTTTTTTCTTGATAGTCTGGCTCAAGGTTTGTCAATTTTATTTATATTTTTAAAGAGCAGCTCTTGGTTTCTTTGACCCTTTCTATTGTTGTCTCTATTTCTTTTATTTCTGCTCTAATCTTTATTATTTCCCTTCTTTCAACTAACTTTGGGCTTGTTTTCCCTGACTCCTTTGGTGTACAGTTTATTTAAGATTTTTATTTTTTCTCAAGATAGGCCTGGATTGCTATAAATTTGCCTCCTAGCATTGTTTTTGCTTCATCGAAAATTTTTGAGCTGTTGTGTTTATGTTTTCATTTGTCCCCATGTATTATTTTATTTCCTCTTTGATTTCTTGGTTGACTCATTCATTGTTTAATAACATGTTGTTTAGCCTCCATGTGTCTGTTTTTTCCAGACTTTTTTCTTATAATTGATTACCAGTGTCATACTGTTGTGGTTGGAAAAGATGCTTGATATTATTTCAGTCTTCTTGTATTTGTTGAGACTTATTCTGTGGCCTAACATGTGATCCATCCTGGGGAATGTGCATGTACACTTGAAAAAAATGTATATTCTGTTTTTGGACAGAATGTTCTGTATATATCTGTTAAATCCATGTGCTCTGATGTGTTGCTCAAAGCCACTGTTTCCTTTTTGATTTTCTGTCTGGATGATATATCCATTGATGTAAGTAGGATGTTAAATTTCCCTACTATTACTGTATTATTGTCAGTTTCTCCCTTTATGTCTGTTAATATTTACTTCATGTATTTAGGTGCTCCTATGTTGGTTACATAGATATTTACAATTGTTATATCCTATTGTTGGAGTGATCCCTTTATAATTATGTAGTGCAGTTCTTTGTCTCTTGCTAGTTTTTGTTTTAAAGTGTACTTTGTCTGATATAAGTATTGCTATCCTGGCCTTTTTTGTTTCCATTTACATGGTATGCTTTTCCATCCTTTCACTTTTGGTCTTTATGTGTCTTTAGGTCTGAAATGAGTCTCTAGGCATCACATAGATGGGTCTCTTTTTTTTTTAAGCCCTCAGCCATTCTGTCCTTGGAGCATTTAGTCCATTTCTATTTAAAGCGATTTTTGATAGTTACATACTTATTGCCATTATGGTGTGTTCTGGGTTTTGATTGTTTCATTTATTTGGTTTTGTGTTGTTGTTTTGTTGTTGCTTGCAGTTCTGCCCTTTTTCTTCTTTTTCTTTTTTTTTTTTTCTCATAACCCAGTAACCCTATCTCTCCTCCCCTCTCCCCACCCCCTGCCCCCAGAAACCTTCAGTTTGTTTCCTGAGATTAAGAGTCTCTTATGGTTTGTCTCCCTTCCTGGTCCCATCTTGTCTGCTCTTTTTATTTCTCCTTCTTGTGTTCTCTTCCCTTATGCTTTGATGGCTTTCTTTAGTGTCATGCTTGGATTCCTTTCTCTTTATACTAAGTTCAGACACATTCTAAAAGAATTAAATTGTTACTCCCCTCTTCCCACTTTATGTATATGTTATATTTTACAACTTTTTGCTTTGTGCATCCCTTTCCTAATTTTTGTAGATAAAATTAATTTTACTGCTTTTGTGTTTTAGCCTTCATATTGGCTTTGTAAGTAGTTAATCTGTACCTTTACTCTGTTTGCTTTTACCTGTGAAATTTTTTTTCATAATTTTCTTACTTCTAGTTATGACCTTTTTTTCCAGTTAAAGAATTCCCTGTAATGTTTGTGTAGGCTGGTTTAATGAAGATGAACTTTTTTTTTAAAAGATTTTATTTATCTGACAGAAACACAGCTAGAGAGGGAACATAAACAGGGGGAGTGAGAGAAGCAGAAGCAAGCTTCCTACCAAGCATCAATGACCAGTGTGGGACTCGATCCCGGGACTCCAGGATCATGACTGGAGCCAAAGGCAGATGCTTAATGAGTGAGCCATCCAGGCGCCCCAGTGAAGATGAACTTTTTAAACCTTTGTTCATCTGGGAAATTATCTCTCCTATTCTTTTTAAAAAATTCTTTTAAAGAGGTGCTTGGGTGATTCCGTCATTAACGTCTGTCTTTGGCTCAGGTCATGATCCCAGGGTTCTGGGATCGAGCTCCACATCAGGCTCCCGGCTCGGCAGGAAGCCTGCTTCTCCCTCTCTCACTCCCCCTGCTTATACTCTTCCTCTCACTGTGTTTCTCTTTGTCATGTAAATAAAATCTTTTTAAAAAATTATTTTAAAGATTTACTTATTATTTCAGAAAGAGTGAAAGAGAGAAAGTGCATGGGAGGAGGGCAGAGGGAGAGATAGAATCTTAAGCAGCCTCCACACTAAGTGTGGAGTCTGATGCAGGGCTCAGTCTTAGAACCCTGAGATCATGACCTGCCAAAATCAGGAGCCAGATGCTTAACTGACTGAGCCATCCAGGTGCCTCTCTCTCCTATTCTTAATGATAATCTTGCTGGGTAGAGTATTCTTGGTTGCAGATTTTTTCCTTTCAGCACTTTGAATATATCATGCCACTCTCTGCCGGCATGCAAAATTTCTGCTTAAAAATCGGGTGACAGCCTTATGGTGTTTCCCTGTATGTAATGTTTATTATTCTCTTGCTGCTTTAAAAATTCTCTGTCATTACTGTTAGCATTTTAACTATTACATGTCTTGGTATAGTCCTACTTGGGTTCATCTTGTTAGGGCTCCTTGTGCCTCTTGGACTTGGATGTCTCTTTTCTTGCCCAGATAAGTTTTCAGCTATTACTTCTTCAAATAAGTTTTCTTCCCCCTTTGTGCTCTCTTTCTCTTCTCCTTCTGGAATCCCTTTAATGTGAATTTTATTATGCTTAATGATGTCACAGAGTTCCATTAACCTCTTCTCACTTTTTATTCTTTCTTTCTTTTTCTTTCTTTTTTTCCTGTTTAACTCAGTTGCTTTCTATTTTCCTGTCTCCAGATCACTGATCTGGTTTGCATTCACTCTAGTTTATTTTTGCTTTCAGTTATTCAATTCTTTAGCTTTGACTGGTTCTTTTTTTTATTTTAAGATTTTATTTATTTATTTATTTGACAGAGAGATCACAGGTAGGCAGAGAGGCAAGCAGAGAGAGAGGGGGAAGCAGGCTCCCTGCCAAGCAGAGAGCCCGATGTGGGCCTTGAGATCATGACCTGAGCCGAAGGCAGAGGCTTTAACCCACTGAGCCACTCAGGTGCCCCTGACTGGTTCTTTTTTATACTCTCTGTGTTTTTATTGAAGTTTTCACTGAGTTCATCCACTGCTTTCTCAAATCCAGTGAGTACCTTTATGATCATCACTGTGAATTCTTTATCAGACATGTTGCTTATCTCCATTTCACTTAGTTCTTTTACTGTGATTTTTGTGTGTGTGTTCTTTCCTTTGGGATACATTCCTCCATCTTCTCATTTTGTTTCTCATTGTTTGTACATATTAGATAGGTCAACTACATCTCCTGGTCTTGAAACTAGTGTCCTAGTGTAAGATAGGTCCTGTGATGCCTTCTAGCACAGTGTGCCCTAGTCACCAGAAATAGATGCTCCAGGGGTGTCTCCTTTGTGGGCTGCATGTGTCCTCCTATCATCGCTGAGCTGTGACTGCCTTCAGCCCAACCAGCTGCAATGACCTACTTTGTTTGCTGTGGACATTCTGGGCAGGGTTTGGTCCCTGGGCTGTTGACAGGCCTGATACCACTGTGGTCTCATTGGTGAACAAAGTCTCATTGTTGGACTCTCTGTCTCCAGTTACTGTCTATGCCATGATTGTGGGCACACCGAAGGGCAGGGCTTGCTCCCTGTGCAGCCAACTAAGCCTCTAGTTGGCGGATAGGGCCAGTAGTAAGCCTAGCTTTCTGAAGTTAGCCTCTCTGCCACATTTCCAGAAGTGCCAAGTGGAAGGGCTTGCTCCCTATGCAGCCAGCTAAGAGGCCAGGCTGCTGGAACTGTGGGTACAGTGGTGAATGGAGTTCTCTCTCTCCCTCCCCAGGGCAGGAGTTACTTTGGAGTGGCTCTGATTCCTGCCACAGCAGCCTTTAGGGTATGGTGGGGGCAGGAGCTGCTTTGGAGGAATGGCTGTTGAGGTGGGCAGTTTGGATGGTGTGGATCCACATGGGAACCTGGGGGCAGGTACACTATGCAAACGGGGTAGATGGAAAGTGTTAGTGCTGGCTCCCACAAGTGTCCAACTATCTAGACTGGGGAACGGAAGAGAAATGGTGCCTGCCAGCACTCTTGTCCCTGGATAAATCTCCTGAAGGTCTCTGCCCCTCTGGCACATGTTCTAAGATTAGTAACTCCATGGGGCTTTTCAAACTGCTGCTCCTGAGTTGTGACTTGGGCTGGATTATTTATCTTTCTGGTTCTTTTAAGAGTACGGACTCAGGTTTCTCATTGCCCTTCAACTCTCCCAGAAGTAAGCCCACTGATTTTTCAAATTCTGAGTTAAGATTTTTTTTTTTAAAGATAACTTTCAAAATTCACAAAGTTAAGTCCCACTGATTTTTTTTTAAGATTTTATTTATTTATTTCACAGAGAGATCATGAGTAGGCAGAGAGGCAGGCAGAGAAAGAGGAGTAAGCAGGCTCCCTGCGGAGCAGAGAGCCAGACGGGGGCCTCGATCCCAGGACCCTGAGATCATGACTTGAGCCCAAGGCAGAGGCTTTAACCCACTGAGCCACCCAGGCACACAGTCCCACTGATTTTGAAAGCCAGGTGTTATGGAGAGTCATCTTCCCAATACCAGTACCTAGTGCCTGGGGTGCCTGGTGAGGGGTCCGCTCCTCTGCTGCCCCATGCTTATGAGGTCCTTCCCATTTGTGGTTAGTCCTGTCAGGGATTTGGTGCCAACTCTGTGTCCATCCCTCCTGTCGTTTTCACTTTGGCTTCCTCTCTGCAGTTAATTGTGGAAGGTCTTGTCTGCCAATCTTCAGATCGTTTTCAGTTATCTGCATAGGTGTGGCTGTTACCTTGGCGTGTATGTGGAATGAGGTAAGACCAGGATCCTTCTTCCCTTGATTGACCCCACTCTGTGTAGGCATGTATGAAATCGTTCACTAAACACATTAGGCAATAAATCAGTTTTATTTTAGAAAGACTGGTTAATATTAAGTATGTAAAATCCATATAAAATAAATAGATGCAACGTCTTTGGACTAAAAATAACCTTAAGGGACATTTAAGAATCTCCAAGCATTTTTTTCTTAGCACTTTCTCATCCTCTCTGCCTATTTCCTAGTACTATTTTTCAAATTTCAGCTGTGTCAGAATCTCCTAGAGGGCTTTTCTACCCCCCAAGTTTCTGATTCAATTGGTCTACTCTGCCTTTCTAACAAGTTCCCAGTTAACACTGATACTATTGGTCCAGAGTACCACACTTTGAGAACAACTGCCTTAAGCCAAAAGCCACTGCACACTCTTATACTATTAGTTGAATTGTTTGTTCTCTTGGCTAGTTGTTCTCAGATTTAGGATTTCAAAGACTAAGAACGTTTCCAAACACAAACCAAGCAATGAGCAATAGTAACTCCACATTGGGGAGACATATAAAAATCAACTTCTAAAAATTTGCCTAATGAGAACATTAAAAAAATTATTTCACATCATCATCATTTTGTTTTGAAAGGACATTTAATCTCTGGTATCATTTAATATAGATTAATGGACTGTCTTTTCAATTGGATAAATTCATCTTTCCCCAAAGCTCACTTTGTTGCTATTCCATGCTAAGGATATGAGAGTGAAGCAATTTGCAGCAGGTACAGGCAACAATATGGTTGCATTTTGTAGGTAATTTTAAAGCAATAGTAGAGTCTGCTAAAAGTTGGTGTGGTTTTTATTTTCATCATGCACAGGCAGTTTCAAACAACGTCAGTGAGAATATATTACCCTCTCCCCAAGGTGGACCACTACTGCCTAGCCTGTGGTTCACCTCTGCTTTATTGTCTCCATTTTTGCCAGAGTAGTAAAATGTCATCCTGGACCAGCATCACCTGGGGAGTGGGGGGCAGAAGCCCTTGGGCTAAGTTAAATGGGATTATGGAGTCTTTGGATTCTTAATTATACTGAAACTTGATATGGAAAACACCCTCATGTTTCTTAGGTCACAGAGGATATAAACTAATTGAAACTTCTTTAGTTTTGCGAGGTGATTTTGTCCATATTAAAGAAAATTGGACAAATTTTAAACACAATTCAGAACAAAAATTCTTTTCTAATTGCTTGGAGAGATAGAGTCATCTACTTAAATCACTGAGGTTCAAATAGAATGTATTGTTATGAATGTAAATGACTCTTTATTAACTATGAATAACTGACAGATGAAGGTAGAATATTCTAATTCCAAGTAGAAAGCCAGAGAGTTTTCTGTAACATTGAGTTTGACATAATATGAAGAATTAAAAATTACTTTTGTCTCTTTAATCTATGACTGATTTTTAAGTGATTGAAATGTGTGTGTATATATTTTATTTCTGTTTCATTCATAAGAATGTGCAGCCATACGGTAGGTTGTTTTGAGGACACAAGTATTACACAGTCCCAGCCTTGAGGAATTGAATGTTTAGCTGGGAAAACAAGACAAATACACGTTTAAAGTCAAATTGTAATATGAAATCAAACACTAGCATAAGAGAATGTTTCAGGACAGTGAGTGTATGATAAAGTATCAGGAACACACAAGTGTCAGGAGAGTTGAGTGGAGAACAGGATGGCTGGCTGAAGGGATGAGAGGAATCTCATTAAGGAAAGGGCATTTTGAAAAGGACCTTGAAGGATAAGGTAGGTTTTTATATACAGAGAGGAACAGAAAATGACAGGCTAGTTTCGGGAGAACATCTCCCAATCTCCCAAATCTAGTTAAAGTGGGGAGTGCCTTTAGTACGCTATGGGAGATAAATTTGGAAATGTAAATTAATGTAAATTAGACCTCGATTATGGAGGCATCCTAAGCCTGCCTTCTGATGACAATATTGAACATTAGGATCACGATGATAAAAATAGTAACTGCAGTATATACCTGGCGCTATACTAAATGGCTTACCTACTACAGACCCTGTGGGGTAGCTCCTATTATCCCCATTTTACACTTAAGGCAGCACTTAAGCTTCCTGAAACAGTTTCCTGAAGTGACTTGGCCAGCATCGCACCACAAATAAGCGACAAAAAGCTGAAATTCAAACCTAAGTCTAAATCCCAAATCCTACTTCCATCAAGCAAACTAGGCTAGGGATGGCAAAAAGATTTCAAGTGACAGTTCTTGATTTGCTGATAAGATTCTAAGACCACAGCTGAACAGATAAAATTATGCTATGATGGGATACGAATGTCTGCTGAAAATGAGGAGAGGACTTTGTTGATATGTGTGGCACACAGTGGCTACGTGAGCTCTGGAAGCCATTAAAGGTTTCTGAATAGGTCAATGCTCCAATAGAGTGGAGTTTCTAAAATGTTAACCTGGCAGCAGAGTTTAAGTGAACAGACAATAGGAGTAATGGAAACACATGCTCCACAGTCATCCAATGAGAAGTCTTAAGGACCTAGTGGTGTAAAATATTTCAAAACATGCTTCTACTTCAGGAAGTCCATTTCTGCTAGAAAAGTACAATTCTTGAAATGAGATCCATGTCCTCCACCAGTCTAGGCTACGTGCTAATGGTGACCTTGCATGTTTTCATTGCTTAATTCCCCAGTGCCTAAATATATTTTCCTTAAATAGATATAATATTAAAAGTAATGATTACAGTAATAATAAGCACTTATTTTGTGCCAGATGCTGGGCTAAGTGCTTTCAGTAGAGCAAGTATATCTGGAGCCAGACAATCTGGGTTTGAATTCCAGTTTTTCTGTGTACTAGCTGTTTAGGCAAGTAGCTTAAACTCTTGTGCCTCAGTTCTCTGATCTTTAAGAAGGAGGTAATAATAGTACTTATTTCAGAGGGTAGTTCCAAGAAATCAGTCAGTCAATACAGGCACACATTGGAGATACTGTGAGTTCGGTTCTTGACCACCACTATAAAGTAAGTCAAATGAACATTTTGGTTTTCCAGTGCATGTGAAAGTTATGTTTACACTATATCATAGTCTATTAAGTGTGCAGTAGCATTGTTTAAAAAATGTACATACCTGGATTTTAAAGGTCTTAATTGCTAACCATCATCTGATCTTTCAGCAAGTCAATCTTTTTACTGGTGGAGGGTCTAGCCTCCGTGTTGATGAGTGCTGCCTGACCAGGGTGGTAGTTACTGAAGGGTGAGGTAGATTTGGCAACTTCTTAAAATAAGACCGCCGTGAAGTTTGCCACATTATTGGACCCTTCTTTTCATGAATGACTTCTCTGTAGCATGCGATGCTGTTTGATAGCATTTTACCCACAGTAGAAATTCTTTCAAAATTGGAATCAGTCCTCTCAAACCCTGTGGCTGCTTTACCAGCTCTGTTTAGATAATATTCTAAATCCTTGTCATTTCAACAGTCTTCACAGCATCTTCACCAGGAGTAGATTCCATCTCAAGAAGTACTTTCTTTGCTTATCCACAAGAAAGAACTCCTCATTCCTTCAAGTTTGATCTTGAGATGGCAATTCAGTCCTTTCTTCGGGCTCCACTTTTACTGCTAGTTCTCTTGCTAGTTCCACTCCATTTGCAGTCTTGAACCCTTCAAAGTCATCCATGAGGGTTGAGATCAACTTCTTCCAAACTCCTATTAATGTTGCTATTTTGACATCTTCCCATGAACCACAAATGGTTCTCAATAGCATCTAGAATGGGAAATCATTTCCAGAAGTTTTTCAGTTTACTTTGCCCAGATCCATCCCTGTCTTTGGCAGCTATAGCCTTGTGCAGTGTATTTCTTAATAAGAGTTGAAAGTTGAAATGACCGCTTTATGTGTCGGCTGCAGACTGGGTGTTGTGTTAGTAGGCGTGAAAACAACACTAATCTTGCTGTCCATCTCCATCAGAGCTCTTGGCTGACCAGGTGCATTGTCAATGAGCAGTAACATTTTGAAAGGAATCTTTTTTTTTTTCCTTTGAACAGTATGTCTTTTTTTTTTTTTAATTTATTTGACAGAGAGAAACACAGCCAGAGAGGGAACACAAGTAGGGGGAGTGAGAGAGGGAGAAGCAGGCTTCCTGCCGAGCAGGGAGCCCGATGTGGGGCTCGATCCAGGGTCTCCGGGATCATGACCTGAGCCGAAGGCAGTCGCTTAACCAACTGAACCACTCAGGCGCCCCTGAACAGTAGGCCTTAACAATGGGCTTAAAATATTTAGTAAACCGTGCTGTAAACAGATGCCCTGCCATCCAGGTTTTGTTGTTGAATAAAATTAGCATAAATTTATAGAGTAGGAAATGTTCAACCAATATGATTGGTTATTATATTTATCATTATCATTATTATATTTATCATCATTTACCAATCTACAAGTTGAATAAATTTAGCATAATTCTTAAGGGCCCTAGGATTTTTGGATAGTAAATGTGCTTTGGCTTCAACTTCAAGTCACCAGCATCATTAGCCCCTAATAAGAGAGTCAGTGTGTCCTTTGAAGCCAGATTATTGACTTCTCCTCTCTATGAAAGTTCTAGATGGCATCTTCCAGTAAAAGGCTGTTTCATTTACACTGAAAATTGGCTGTTTAGTGTAACTACCTTTATTAATTATCTCAGCTGGATCTTCTGGAGAACATGCTGCAGCTTCTCCATCAGCACTCGCTGCTTCACCTAGCTCTTATGTGTTAATGAGATGGTTTTTCCTTGAACCACATGAACCAATCTCTGCTGGCCTCAGACTTTTTTGTTTCTTGTTTTTTTTACAGCGTCCTCATCTCTCTGAACCTTTATAGAATTGCGGGGAGTTAGGGTCTTGCTCTGGACGAGGCTTTGTCTTAAGGGAATATTGTGGCTGTTTGATCTTCTGTCCAGATCACTAAAACTTTCTTCATACCAGCAATAAGGCTGTTTCTCTTTCTTATTCCTTCATGTGTTCAGCAGAGAGTAGCACTTTTAATTTCTTTCAAGAACTTTTCCTTTCACAACTTGGCTACCTGTTTGGCACAAGAGGCTTAGTTTTTGGCCGCCTCAGCTTTGGACATGCCTTCCATGAGCTTAATCATTTCTGCCTTTTGATTTAAAGTGAGAGGGTGACTCTTCTATTTACTTGAACACCTAGAGACCACAGTAGGGTTATTAATTGATCTTAATTCAATATTGTGTCTCTTGGAATAGGAAACTCCAAAGACAAGGAGAGAGAGGGGGAACAGCTGGACAGAACATAGAACATTTATTAAGTTTCCTGTCTTATGTGGGCATGATTTATGGTGCCCCAAAACAATTACAGCAGTAACACCAAAGATCACTTATGACAGATCACCATACTATTTTAACAATGAAAAAGTTGAAATATTGAGAGACTTTATCAAAACTTTGACACAGAGACATAAAGTGAGCAAATGCTGTTGGAATGATGGCTTTGATGGATTTGTTTGCTACAGGGGTGCTGGAAACCTTCAATTTGCAAAAATACCCAGTATCTGTGAAGCACGATAAAGCAAAGCACAATAAAGTGAGGTATGCCAGGCCATGCAAATTGGTAAGAATAGGAAATGTTCAACCAATATGATTAGTCATTATATTTATCATTATCATTATTATATTTATCATCATTTATCATTATCATTTATTTACCATTACTCCATTTGGCTGTGAGAAAATAAATACATCAGAGTCTGAGTGAAGGCTGACCTTTATGGTATTCCCATTAAGTGTCGCACCTGTTACCCTCTTTCACAAACAGTATCTCAGTTAAGATAAAACTCTAAGTATACTCTCCTTGTCACTTAATTCTATTTTTACCAAATACAAAATTCATACAGACCAGGGTTCAAATAATATGATTTTTGAAATAAAGGAAGCTTTTACTCTTTGTGTAGGTCTTTATGACTGAACATCAGAGTATATTCCTTTGCAAGAAATCCAGAAGCCCAGTCACTAGCCTCACTGCTGTAGTGGTTGAACCTGTGTTTTCATTGGCCTGCCCTCATTTCATTATATAAACCCAAGTGTCGGGGCGCCTGGGTGGCTCAGTCCGTTAAGCGTCTGCCTTCCGCTCAGGTCATGATCCTGGAGACCCAGGATCGAGCCCCACATCGGGCTCCCTGCTCGGCGGGAAGCCTTCTTCTCCCTCTCTCACTCCTCCTGCTTGTGTTCCCTCTCTGGCTGTGTTTCTCTCTGTCAAATAAATAAAATCTTTTTAAAAACATAAAATAAACTCAAGTGTCACTGGTTGTAATATGAAACTCATGGGTGATTCCTTTTTCAGCTGAAGTTTGAGAAGCAAAATCTAGATGAGCTTATTAGAAGGGGGTCACATGTGTGTCTTGTCTAGACAAGCAAGACTAATACTTCGACAAGTATTAAAAACAAAACCAAAACTTATGTCTATTTTTTACCCCTCACTCTGATGATATTCAGTAATGCTGACATATTAATTTGAATGAGGATGATCAGTTCTTGATTGTTTATCATAATGGAAAAATGAAGAGGTTAACAAGTGCCCTTGAAATCCAGTGAGATAGCAGCAACTATTTCTCAATTAAATTGCAACCTCTTCACCAAGTGACATGTTACTTTTTTGGTGATAAGTATAGATTGCTCTTTTGCTCTTAAATTTCTTTTTCTTAGCCATCTCCTTAGAGACCACAAAATATTTGTTGTGGGCTTAAAATAAATATTTTATGATTGAATGAAAGTGATTCAGAACCATGAAGGAGAGACCCAAAGTCGCACACCTAGAAATAAGTTAAAAGACGTGACTCATCCCAGAACCATATAACCTAGATTTGATAAGATTATATTTTAACCCAAGTCTAATCCTCAAGCAATAGACAGAAACCTGTAACCTAGGGGCACTTTTGTGGCTCAGTCAGTTAAGCATCTGCCTTTGGCTCAGGTCATAATCTCAGGGTCCTGGGATCCAGCTTCAAGCTGGACTCCTGCTCAGCAGGGAGCCTGCTTCTCTTTCTCCCTCTGCCCCCTCCCCAACTCGTTCTCTCTCTCTCTCTCAAATAGATAAATAAAATCTTAAAAAAAGAAAGAAACGTGTTACCTAAACAGTAACCTCTCTGAGTTAAATGTTATTTAAAACTAATGAATAGGCTCACCAGCACTCTTATTTCTAATAATCCTAGAGTTGATAGAACTTCCAGAATATCATTGGTATAGTATCTACTGTGCGTACAGACTTCCTGTGAAAGGAAAAAGGCACCAAGTCCAGTACACGGGTACATAGCTTTGATCCTCATGTCAAGTAAGGGAGATAAACTGCCCAGGTGAACCCGTGAGATCTATGTCCCTTCACCTAGCACTCCTGATACACGCTCACATCACTACCTACAGAGGCTGCCTGCTCACTTCACTTCCCTGAGGCTCAAAGAGCGAGGCGGCACGTGTAACCACCCACTCATTGTCCTTTGCTCTCTGCAGTTTGACCCTGAACTCTTGTCTTTGGTCTGTGTACTGCTTCATTTCTTTAGCCCGTGACTAAGCATGATCTGGGTTAATAAGTAACTTTCAGGTGACTATTTAAAAGCCTTTAGAGAGGACATAGAAAGGAATCTAAAACATCACATTCATCCTCTTTTTCATTCATAAAATATTACTGCTACTCTCACTTTGGTTTTAGAGTAAAAGTTGCTAAACCAGATATTTTTTGCCCATTAGACAGAGACATTTCCAGGCATTGTGAGGTGAGCAGGGAGGTTGGGTTTTAGTGAGGTTTTTTTGCAAGATATAATTTTATTTCTGCCCCATCTTCCAAATCTCCATCTGGACCCACAAGAGTGATTCATATTCCTTGTATTTAAATATTTTTACCCTTATTTTACCCAATATTAAATATCATACTAATATTCCTAACTTCAGTTTATTGAGTATATTCAATCCTCCCTTCTGTGTGGTGCATTCTTTAGACAAATTTTTTTATGATTTTATTTATTTATTTGAGAGAGAGAAACACAGCTAGAGAGGGAACATGAGCAGGGGGAGTGAGAGAGGGAGAAGCAGGCCTCCTCCCAAGCAGGGAGCCCATTGCAGGGCTCGATCCCGGGACTCCGAGATCATGACCTGAGCCACTCAGCCACCCCTCTTTTAAAAATTTGTAATTGAGTGCAGTTGACACACAGTGTTACATTAGTTTAGGTGTATAACATAGTGATTCAGTTTCTCTGTATGTCATGCTGCGCTCACCGCAAGTGTAGCCACCATCTGTCACCATATATCAGTATTACAATACCACCGACTATATTCCCTGTGCTGTGCCTTTCATTCCCACAACTTATTCTGTAGCTGCAAGTGTCTGCCTCCCACTACTCTTCACCAATTTTGCCCATCTCCACACAATATTTTCCTCCAACAGCCATCAGTTTGTTCCCTGTGTTCATAGGTCTGATTTTGCTTTTTGTTTGTTTACTCATTTGTTTTTTCAGATTCCGCATATGAGTATTTGTCTTTCTCATTTATGTCAATTTCATTTAGCTTCATACCATCTAAGTCCCTCCATGTTGTCATAAAAGGCATGATCTCATCCTTTTATCACTGGATCTTATATATATAAATAGCACAACTTCCTTACTCATTCATCTCTTGGTGGACACTTGGGTTGCTCCCGTATCTTCTCAGCTGTTGTGAATAATGCTGAATAAACATAGGGATGCACCTGTCTTTTTGAATTAGTGTTTTTATTTCCTTCAGGTAAATGCACAGCAGAATTACTGGATCATATGATATTTCTATTGTTAATTTTTTGAGGAACCTCCATACCGTTCTCCACAGGGGCTGCACCAATTTACATTCCCAACAATAGTGTGGGAGGGTTCCCTGTTTCCCACGTCTTCGCCAACACCTGTTATTTCTTGTCTTTTTGATGCTAGTCATTCTGACAGGTGTGAGGTAGAATCTTGCTATGGTTTTGATTTGCATTTCACTGATCATCAGTGTGGTCGAGCTCCTTTTCGTGTGGCTATTGGCCATCTGTATGTTATCTTGGAAAAATGTCTATTCAGGTCCTCTACCTGTTTTAATCAGATTATTTGTATTTTTTTTTTTTTTTTGGTGTTGAGTTCTAGAAGTCATTTATATATTTTGGGTACGAAGCCCTTTATTGGATATACCGTTGCAAATACCTGCTTCCATTCAGTAGATTACCTTTTTGTTTTGTTGATGGTTTCCTTTGCTGTGCAAAAGCTTTTATTTTGATATAATCCCAGTAGTTTATTTTTGCTTTTGTTTCCCTTCCCTGAGGAGACATGTCTAGAAAAACCGTTGCTACAGCTGATGTCAGAGAAATTACTGCTTGTGTTCTTTTCTAGGATTTTTATGGTTTCAGACTTCACATGCAGGTCATTAATCCATTTTGGAGTTTATTTTTGTATAAGATGTCAGAAAGTGGTCCAGTTTCATTCTTTTGCATGTAGCTGTCTAGCTTCTAAACCTCATTTGTTGAGACTTTCTTCTTCTATTGCATACTGTTGTCCTGTTTGTCATAGATTAATTGACCATATGAGCGCGGATTTATTCCTGGGCGCTCTGGTCTGTGGATCTGTGTGTCTGTTTTTGCTCCAGTACCAGTCATGTTTGTGGCCATGCTGTGAAATACATTTGCATTCACTTCTTCATGTCATCTGTTTATTAATTTTGTATTTTCGTGTTTTGTATAGTAGCCACATTAAGTAGCTTGAGAGGGTAATCACTGTATGCCGAGCTTTGTTCTAAGGGTGTGTTCCAGGCAGAAACTTATGCAACTCTTGATGAAGTAAGTACTGTCACCCCATTTACAGATGGGTAAGTAAAGAACAGAAGGGTTCAGCAACTTTCCCTAAGTCATACAGCTGGAACATGGCAAAATGGAGATCAAACCCAGGCAGTCTAGATCCAGAATTTACACATTCTAACCTTGTCACCTTTATATTATCATCTTAAATATAATGAGCATTGCTTTTCTGTTGGTGACAGTTCCCCCTCAGTTTTACATGAAAAATATAAAATCATTTATTTCTGAAAAATTTCTCAATTGCCTGCAGAGCTTTGGCTGTATTCTAGGTGGGTCCATGTGTAATTATTTTATTTGTATTTATTTATTTATTTATATTTTTATTTATTTTTGAAAAAAATATTTATTTGTGAAAGAGAGAGAAATAGGCAGAGGGAGAAACAGGCTCCTTGCCGACCTGAGACTCGATCCCAGCACCCTGAGATCATGACCTGAGCCGAAGGCAGATGCTTAACCAACTGAGCCACCCAGGTGCCCCTGTAAATTATTGATAAGCACATTCATTTTTGTTTAAATTTTACAGAATTTCCACGTAGCTCCAAATCATTGCAGCATTCAAATTTCTGTCTCCTAGTGTAGATAGAGGCTGGGAGGGCTGCCATGGAAAATCATGGCTGATTCTTCAGAAAACCACATTCTTCTGTTATTTGAGACAAACAGACAGTCTTGAAGTTTTTTTCCTCCCAGTAATATGAAGTCCTGTAGCTCTGCACTCCCCCTTTTCTCCCAGTCTTGACCATACCCTCACTTTTCACATTGTAGCTCATATCACTTACATTATGCGCTTTTTGCCAACAGCTGTTTTTTTGTTTTTAAAGTGAGATCAACAAAAATGATGGCTTCCATGTTTGTTGTAAGCACACTCTCCCAGCAGTGTTTTTACTTACAGTGGTTTTCAATCCTTTTACTTCCCCTGTCATTGTATGTACCGAACATAGTCTCCTCTGTCAGGGATCTCTCTCTTTGACTGGGAGCCAGGACTGGAATGAGGCCAGGAGAGGAAGTCAGCCTATTGATTCAGCCCAGGAGGGTGGGGAGGGGTTAAAAATGGTTCTTCCCTGGAAGCTTCTGTCCCTTGCCTCCACCCTGTTCTCACCCCACCCCACACTTTGCTTCCATACCTGGCCATATGACTGCAAATAAATCTGTCAGAAGAGTCCCAGAGTTTGTAAAACAGAAATGTGTAAATTGGCCATCACATTGGGTCTTTCCCAATCACATTTTAAGAGTCCAGTATGCATTATGCTTATAGTCTCTTGTGTAATGAGTGGTAATCCTTCCAGTGGTAACTACTGGCGTCCATTGGCATGAACTGTAGAATTACGAATAGCTTTAATCTGCTAGGTAAAGGAATGAATGACAGCTGCAGGTTTAAAGCAGCAAAAATAATTTCTTTGCTTGAAGTATCAGTGTACATGAATTTCTGTGCAAAGTTCTCCTCTTCCCTTGTTACACATTAACTTTTTGGTTACTGTACAGTCACCATCTGAGAACTAAAGTCAGCTGCCTACTGTTCCTGATGCAATGACACTTGGAAAACATTGCACAACAGCAACACACAGCAGGGTCCTGAACCTCTACCTAAGGACACAGCAGTGGCATATTTTCTGACTATTGCCTTCAAACTATTTTAATAAAGAATCCATTTTCTCTTTGTTACATGATGATTTTCTGTAATAGATGCCCATAGTGGCATTGATATCCTAGCCTGGATTTTTTTTTTTTTTTTTTGGAGGGGGGAGCAGGTAAAATAACTTTGTTTCGTGTTTTCTGTGTTAGTAGCCTTTGTTGATGATTATACATTGCAGATACTCAGTTTATTTACAGGTATTCCAGTTTGGCTTCCCATTTGAAAGATATTATCTATGAATTCTCTTAGTTCTTCTACCATTAAGTTTGGTCCTTCAACAGTTTAGGTTAACATACATTTATTCAAGGCCTGTTTATGTCATTACTGTTCTACACAGTGGGGCAAGGGGTGTCTAGGAAGTGGTCCTTACACTCAAAGAATTTAATATTCTCTAGGAAAGACTGTAATCTAACTAGATAGTTTTGACATCATGAAGTAAATGCAAGGAGGCTGTTCCTCACTGGATGTCATGGGAGCCCCTACAACGTACCCAATTCCCAGGACCAGAGTCAGGTGAAGCTCCTGGAAGATATGAGCTCTGTTCTAAGTTTTAGAGGGTGGATTTTTCAAAAAGGTAGACATGACATTTCATGAAGAGGAAATGGTATGTATGCTGGGAAACCTCATGGAGGTTCATCTATTAGAGCTTAAAATATTGGAAAATGGTAGATAAACTCAGAAGGGTAGCTAAGGATCAAGTCAGTTGATTGTTTTATGCCATATTCAGGAGCTTGAAATTTATTCATAGTCAGTTCCACAGACTAACTGCCTGAGATTATTTGTAAAATATTGTTAATATATTCTTTTTTTTCTTTCATAAGCATCCAAAGTTTGTATTAGATCTCAAAGTGTTCCATGATCCAAAAATTGTTCAGAATATTTGCACTGAAAGGTTTTAAGTGAATGACCATACTGCTTATTAATTAGAGAAATTAAAGCATTACCATATTCACATTTCACATCATGAGACATTTTCTGTATAGAACTATGTTAGTTCAAAGATGAGTTTCTGGGAAATTGCTGTATATAGCCAAAACAAAACCATAAATTCATTCATGGAACAAATGTTTAACTGAACCCAAATCTTCCTGAATCATTTGTCCTTGGAAACATGGAAGTTCTTCCAGCCTTCTCCAACAAGAGTGTCAGATCTTGGTAACAGTTATTCATCAATGGCCTGTGCCGCTGTGGAAAACACTGAGGAGACACTGGTGACCAAAAGAGGTCCCGTCCCTGTTCAGAGTTTAGAATCTCTGGAGAAAAGCAGACATGAATCAGATCATCTCAAAAAGAAATGAGCAAGTTCAAACTCATCGTATCCGGGAGTGAAAGATAAGATGAGATGTAATGGGAAAACCTGATGTGGAGGGATATTGGGAAGGTTTTCTTGAGCAAATGATGTGTGAACTGAGACCTGAAGAAATCGGTGTCAGCTGGGAAAGAAGGAAAAGAGATCCCGAGCTCCCAAGTCCTGATGCAGAGGAGCGCTGTGTGTGTTCCAGGAAAGGAAAGAAGGGACATTAACTGCAGTGGAGAGCTAGCATGAGAGGGCCCTGGAGAAATGGAGGCTGGGCTATTTTCCAAGTATAGCTCTTTGTTCTAAGAACAACGATAAGTGGCACTGGCTAGTGGGAACAGGCCCTGCCATGATGGGGTCTGTACTTTTCAAGAAATCTCCCTGGTTTCCGTGTAAGAAATGGACAGAAGAGGGACAAGTTAGCAAAGAGTTATCAAATAATATATAAATATAACAACTGAAAAGGCATCGGTAGCATGTACTTTAATTGCTGAGTTGTTATAAATCTGATTTAGTTTCTCCATGTGCAAACTGATAAGCTCATCTTTCCCTGATCTCAGACGTTCCACAGAGGCACTGAGATATTGATCTTCTGAGAGCCAGGGGCAGTTCCTGTGGAGTTCTGACGGCTCCCTGGGAGGCCTCGGCCCACCACGCAAGATCTTGCATTTCTGGGTGCGCCCTGAGGTGACAAACCTTGAGACATTCTGCTCGAACCCCTTTTTCGTACTAACGTTTCATGGCTCTACATTCTGAGGAAATCAGATTCATAACTAAGTCCTTTGTTTTTGCCAGTGAGAACGGTGACTCACCTAAGATTGCATGGCTCAGACTGCAGATCACTGGTCTCCTAGCCAGTAATGCTGGGGTTTCTAACATACCATACTGTCTTTATCTCCCCAGGAATCAGATCATTGGTTTTTCTAATTACCAGAATTACAGGTGCTTCTTTTCCTTTCCTTTACTGATGGCCGGAAGTACACCTTATCTGTTTTCAGTGACCAGTAAAAATGTATTGCTCCAAGATATCAAACGTCTTTCTACTAAAGCTTGAAGACTTCTGAGAAGTGACTTCCCAAGAGAACAAGACTTCTTATATCCTCTGACTAAGCTGAAAATATTGTAAGACCAGCATTTGTTTCTAAGTCTGTCCAAAGTCTGTAAGCATACAGATGTGATAAGTGGAAGAAGAAATTAGCTGAGCTTTCAATAACTTTTACTTGATTTGAACTTGAGTTCAAAGGTAAATCAAAGTTTAAAGTTGAACTTGAACCTTACCATGCCAAATGGACGTCCCTTAGCCTTAATTAGAATGTTAACTATGAGGCAGGCCCATAGGAAATACAGCAGTTCTGAGCACAGGCTCTGGAGTCAGGTGATCAGAATTCAAATTCCCAACTTCTCCACCTACCAGCTTTGTGACTTAGGAAGAATTACTTTTTTTTCAGACTTAGTTTCTCTGTTACAGAATAGAAATAATGACATTTCACAGAAGGCATTAAATGAGACAATATATAGAAAGGACTGTATCATCAAAGGTCAGTAGAGAAAACTGAAACCAAGAAAGAAGGGGTTTAATACAGGGAAGTTCGCGAGGGGTGGAGGAGAGGAAGCCGCAAGACCACTGACTTCAGATCACCTTACTGTACTTGTGATCCGGAGGTCAGGCAGCTGCTCCTGGCGTCACCCTCGGCCACAGCTGCTGCCATGGCTGCCTCTCACAGCCACGACCCTGAGGACAGGACCCTGCAAGGCTGAGTCCAGGCACTGCACACCCTTCTCTCCGACTGTCTCCCAGCATTTGCAGCACTGTGAAGATGGCCTTTGTCTTGCCTCTGTCTTTCAGTTCTGCAGGCCCAGGGCTAAAAGGGTGGGGCCCAGTTTGTAACAAAAGCCTTAGCTGCAAGGGAGTCTGGGAAATGTAGTTTGTAGCTTCCCAGCTATCAAATAGGAGGAGGATGAAATGGAACTTGAGAGACTCAATCTAAGTATCTGTGCAAGGGGAGAGCCCAGGGCAAGGCATCTGGAAAACACCCAGTAAATGATAGTTCTTTTTGGCTTTTCTGCTGCTGGTATATTAGTAGTAGGAGTACAGGTTTCATGTATAGACATATATTTGATACAGATATCACACATAACTGGCTATGTAAACGTCTGTTAACCTCAAGTAGATTTGTTTCTATTCCTAAGGTAAGTACTAAGGATGCAATCAAATATAAATCTTAATCCATGTTGTGAAGGTCTATGATGTTATTTATAAGAGCCCTCTTTCTTCTCATCAAGATGATAGTAAATAATGAAGCAAGTTTCTGGGTACTGTTGATTCAGTTAACACAATAACTGACTTGAATAATAGGATGGATATGATAGGGCTTGCAGCATTCAAATGTAAACAGCTAGCTGGTCTTACTAAGTGTCTAGACAGGAGTTAAATCTTCTTTCCCAAAATAAATTATAAATGTTCTGATCATTTTGAAATTAATTATTTTCTAAAATACTTCAGATTGTTAATTTGTATCAATAGTGCCATGCTCTCACCATCATTAAGATCATTTTTCTCCTCTTTTTTTTTCCCTACTCATTTCCTTCTATTCTGACATGGCATTGGCACCCAGAAACCCTAATATAACATAATGCCTGTGTATTTTTTCCTATTACCATTATAGGAGGAGAATAAAACCATAAAATGGTAGGTCAATTACAGAGTTCCCTGGGTTTTTTGTTTTTGTTTTTAAGATTTTATTTATTTATTTGACAGAGATAGAACAGGAACACAAGCAGGGGGAGTGGGAAAGGGAGGAGCAGGCTTCTCTCCGAGGAGGGAACCTGATCCGGGGCTTAATCCCAAGACTCTGGGATCATGACCTGAGCCAAAGGCAGAGGTTTAATGGCTGAGCCACCCAGATGCCCCTCCCTGGATTTTGTTTGTTTGTTTGTTTTTGTTTTGTTTTGTTTTGTTTTGACTCAACAACAACTGTTATCCACATGCCCTTTTCTAACTAGGGGTTCTGAGATTTTACTCCAATTTTGCTCAGAGAACGGGAGATCTAATCAAAGTGTCTTATAAGAATATACCAGCACTTTTGCAATGCACTGAACATACCTGGGAGAGTGATTAGTTGAGGCGTTTGACCTGCCTTTTGAAGGTCAAGCAGATGGCACTGTAATGTGCTTTACTCCTGCGTATAATTTGTGGCATAAATTTCCCTCTTGAGCTACTTTTATTTCATTCTCTTTTTTATGTTTTCCAACCAATCACATTTAAAATGAAGGATGCTTATCTTCAGAGTCAGTATGAGAAACTGAAGTCTAAATGTTTAGGATCAACAAAATTGAAAGCCTCTTCTATTCATGTATTTATTCAAGAAATAGTTCTTGAATAACTACTTAACTACATTAAAAGAAAAGAAAACTTTCTTCATTGTATTATTACTTTGCATCACATTTTATTTAAGGGCATAAAATTCTTTGCCAAAAGCTTGAGATCTGTCAATGGGGAAAGACTAAAGAAAGTTCAGTTTCTGATCTCATGGAGCTAACATTCTAAAAAGGTGAAACAATCACACATAAAATGGCAACGGGCAAAATCAGACTATGTTTAATGGATCACATGGTACTAAATAATGAGTTCATGATCAGGCATTCTGGCCATTATGCTTTTTGTGTTGGTGGTGCTGTTATTTAATAGACTGTTTCTTAGAGCAGTTTTAGATACACAGCAAAATTGAGTGGAAGTTATATTGATTTCTTATGACCCTCCAACCGCACAAACGCATAGCCTCCCCATTATCAACATCCCCTATCAGAATGGTACATTTGTGGGGCACCTGGGTGGCTCAGTTGGTTGGGCGACTGCCTTCGGCTCAGGTCATGATCCTCTGGGATCGAGTCCCACATCGGGCTTCCTGCTCGGCGGGAAACCTGCTTCTCCCTCTCTCACTCCCCCTGCTTGTGTTCCCTCTCTGGCTGTGTTTCTCTCTGTCAAATAAATAAAATCTTTAAAAAAAAAAAAGAATGGTACATTTGTTACAGTTAGTAAAGCCTAGTTTACATCACAGTTCACCTTTGATGTTGTGCATTCTGTGGATTTGGGCAAACGTATAATGGATGCCATGTAGCCACAATTATGACGTCATACAGGGTAGTTTCACTGCCTTACAATTCTTTGGAGCTCTGTCCATTCATTCCCCCCTTTTCCCCAACCTCTGGCAACCACTGTTGTTGTTTTTTTTGTTTGTTTGTTTGTTTGTTTTTTACTGTCTCCGTAGTTTCAGAATGTTACATGTTTGGAATCACACAGTATGTATCCTTTCCAGATTGGCTTCTTCCACTAGTAATACCCATTTAAATTTCCTCCATGTCTTTCCATGGCTTGATAGATCACTTCTTTTTACTGGTGAGTAATATTCCTTTGGTTGTCCCACAGTTTATTTATCTCTTCACGTAGTGAATGAAGGTCATCTTGGTTTCTTCCAAGTTTGGCAGTTATGAGTAAAATGCTACAGATACCTACATACAGGCTTTTGTAAGGATATAATTTTTCACATCCCTTAGGTAAATGCCAAGGAGAGTGATTGCTGGATTGTGTGATAAGAGTATATTTACATTTGTAAGAAACTGTCCTTGTCCTAAAGTGGCTGTGCCCTTTTGCATTCCCATCAGCACTGAATGAGAGCTCCTGTGGTCTACAGTCGCACCAGAATTTAGTGTTGTCGGTATTCTGGATTTTGACCCATCTAATAGGGAGTAGTAACATCTAATCATAGTTTTAATTTGCATTTCTCTGATGACACATGATATGAGGCACCTCTTCAGATGCTTATTTGCCATCTGTAAATCTTAAGGCTTCTAAGGTCTTTGCCCATTTTTTAATTGGGTGTTTTTTGTTTTTTGGTTTTTTTTAAGATTTTATTTATTTGACAGAGAGAAACACAGCCAGAGAGGGAACACAAGCAGGGGGAGTGAGAGAGGGAGAAGCAGGCTTCCCGCCGAGCAGGGAGCCCGATGTGGGGTTCGATCCCGGGTCTCCAGGATCATGACCTGAGCCGAAGGCAGTCGCTTAACCAACTGAGCCACCCAGGTGCTCCAATAGGGTGGTTTTTATTGAGTTTTAAAAGTTATTTGTATATTTTGGATAACAGTCCTTTGTCACACATCTTTCACAAATATTCTCTCCCAGTCTGTGGCTTGTCTTCTCATTCTTTTGGCAATTATCACAGAGCAAAAGAAGTCCAGCTTAACAATTATTTCTTTCATGAATCATGCCTTTGGTATTGCATCTAAAAAGTCATCACCACACCCAAGGTCATCTAGGTTTTCTCCTATATTCTAGGGTTTTTATAGTTTTGTGTGTTGCATTTAGGTCTGCACTCCATTTTGAGTTAATTTTTGTGAAGGGCATAATATCTGTGTCTCAATTCATTTTTTCTGCGTCTGGATGTCCAGTTTCAGCACCATTTGTTGAAAAGACTGTCTTTGCTACATTGCATTGCCTCTGCTTGCTTGTCCAAGAACAGTTGGCCGTGTGTATGTAGGCCCATGTGTAGGCTTACATCTTGTTCCACTGATCTCTTTGTCTATTCTTTCATCAGTATCACCCTATCTTGGTTACTGTAGCTTTATTGTAGACCTTGAAGTCAGGTAGTGTCAGTTCTCCCAACTTTGTTCTTCTCGATGCTGTGTTGGCTCTTCTGGGTCTTTTGCCTCTCAATATAAACTTTAGAATATATATATATATATTTATTTATTTATTTATTTAAAGATTTTATTTATTTATCTGACAGAGAAAAACACAGCCAGAGAGGGAACACAAGCAGGGGGAGTGAGAGAGGGAGAAGCAGGCTTCCCGCTGAGCAGGGAGCCCAATGTGGGGCTAGATCCCGGGTCTCTGGGATCATGATCTGAGCCGAAGGCAGTCTCTTAACCAACTGAGCCACCATTGTTGATACCCACAACATATAATGTGGAGCCTCTCTTCATGTGCTTCGATGCCTTCTCTAACTTATCTTCTTTGAGGATAGGATATAAATCGCCAGTTAAAAAGACTAATTGCACCATTGTATTTCCTTTACTCCCTTGTCAAAGATCAGTTGACTATATTTATGTGGATCTATTTCCAGGCTCTATTGTATTCCATTGATCTGTCTGTTCTTTTATCAATACCACACTGTTCTGGTTAGTTTAGCTTCATCATTGGCAATTAATGGTATGTGCCTTCTGTATATTCTTCTTTCATGAAATTGGTTCTTCTTTGATTTCTTTTGTCAGAGTTTTATAGAGGTCCTCATATAGATAGTTAACATATTTTGTTAGATTTATACCTAAGTATTTCATCTTTTGGACACAGTATAAAGGTATCATGTTTTTAATTTCAAATTCAACTTGTTTATTGTTGGTATGGGAAAATGACTGGTATGGGACTTTTGTAGTTTAACTATAACCAGCATCCTTGCTGTAATCTCTTATTAGGACCAGAAGTTTCTTGGTCACTTCTTTCAGGTTTTTTTACGGAAAGGAATAATGTCATTTGCAAACAGAGCCAGTTTTATTTTTCTTTAAAAATAAAGAAAGAGAGAAAAGGTACCCTTGCATTATTCCTGATATTAGTGGAGTTTCTCATCATTAAGTATGATGTTAAATGCAAGGTTTTTAGGGGTAGATATTCTTTTTCTTTTTCTTTTTTAAGTAAACCCTACACCCAAGTGGGGCTTGAACTCATGTCCCCTAAGATCGAGTTGCATGCTCTACTGACTGAGCCAGCCAGGCACCCCTAGATATTCTTTGGTAAGTTGAGGAAGTTCCCCTCTAGTTCCTAGTTCACTAAGAGTTTTTATCATGAATGTGTGTGAGGTCTTACCAAATGCTTTTTTGCATCTGTTCATATAAATGTGATTTTTCTTTTAATATGTCAATGTAAGGATATCATTAATTGATTTACAAATGTTGAGCAAGTTTTATGTACCTGAGATAAATCCCACTTGACTGTGCTGTATAAATCTTTTTACTTATTGTTGGATTCCTTTTGCTAATATTTTGAGGATGTTTACTGTATATTCATGAAAGATATTACTATGTAGTCTTCTTGTCCTTCTCTTTGGTTTTGTTATGAGTAATGTGACTTCATAGAATGATGAGTTGAGAAATATTCCATCAGCTTCTATCTTCTGAAAGGGACTATAGAAAATTGGTATAATTTCTAAATGTTTGGTAAAATTCATCAGTGTTTAGTAGAATTCATGTATCTGGGCCTAGCACTTTCTGTTTTAGAAGGTTATTCATTACTGATTCAATGTTGTTAATATAGGCCTATTCAGATCATCTATTTTTTTCTTCTGTGAGTTTTGGCAGATTGTGTCTTTCAAGGAGTTGGTCTATGTCATCTAGGTTGTCATATTTGTGGGCATAGAGTATTTCATAATATTTCTCTGTTAGTTTACATGGGCTGTCCAGTGATGTCCCCTCTGGCATTTCTGATATTAGTAATTTTTGTTCTCTCTTTTCTTGCCTTGCCTACCTAGAGGTTTACTGATTTTATTGATCTTTTCAAAGAACTGGCTTTTGGGTTTGTTGATTTTTTTTTCCTTTTGATTTCCTGTTTTGAATTAATTTCTGCTCTCGTTTTTATTATTTTTTTCCATTTAATTGGGATTTAATTTGCCCTTCTTTTTCTACTTTTTGAAGGTAAAAGTTTAGATTAACATTATGGTCTGTTTAAGCCTCCTGCAGGCCTGAGTATTCACATCCTGAGATTCCTTCTGTTGTTGTTGCTGACAAGTACACACTGAGCTAGGAGTCCAAGAATGTAAAAGACAAGCACAAGACAGTACATGGAACAGTATTTTATGATACTACTTATATCATGTTCTCAATTCTTAAAATACATTTTGATACATTTTGTACATTTTGTACAAATACAAAAGGAGACCAGGATAGAAAAGTAGTTGAGCGGCCATAGCATTTAGGAAAAGTTATAAGGAGGTGAGCCTTGGCTAGAAATTAAAAAAAGTAAGAAAGGCAAGCATTTTACAAAGAAGGAGTATTTTGAATAAAGACATGAGGGGGAAATGTACATGTTGAAAGAAACATGAATACACAGTTTGGGCTGGAGTGAAAGGGTCCACATCATAGGGAACAGGTGAGGAAGGTAAGTTTAAGTAAGAAAGTTCTAGAAGAGAGAGACCCTTCAATCTGGGGGCTTGGAATTTGGAATTTCACAGACAGAATGGTTTGTTTTGTATAGCACACCTCAATGCAGGTTTATATCATCTGCTTCAAAGTCTTCTTGGGCGGATAGTTTTCTCTGTTCAGGGACACGATAACTACAAAACTGGCCTTAAGATTATGAAACATTTGGAACATTTGTGCAGGGAACATTCTTCATCCAGTATCTCACTTACAAAAAAAAAAAAAAAAAGTGCCATCTGGTTGCTGACCACCATAGGAAGCACAGTAGAAATTACGAAATTACGAATATACATTTAACAAGAAAATTCATTCACGGAATGGATTTGTTTAGCATTTTCCTTATAATAAGTCAAGCCCTCTATAACCTGGCCACTTTCAGCAGAACCGCCTTTATTTCAATAATTCTGTCTTTGTTGTGATTTAATCTTAGAAGCATCACCAAGAATTCTGTGAGTCAATTTCTGGACTAATGAAGCTTATCTACTGATTAGGAATTAAGTGAAAACAAAGATTTTCTTTATAAACCAAATTTCTCTATGTACCACATCTGAATAAGTTCCTGGAATGGCTCAGTACTAAAACCCTAGAGGCATTTAATGGCACAATAATGGGAATCAGGTAATAGATTATAGAAATTAGCTTCCTCACTTAATGGCTACAGCATAAAATGTCACCGGGCATTGTGATTCCAGGTCAACAATATTTTAAATGAAACACTAAGTTAAGAAATTTTAATTTTTAGCCCACGCCTTTCCACTATCATCCAAACAAGGGTACAGTTCTTATTTTTTAAAAAAAAAATTTAAGGATGCAGTTTTTAAGAGAGCTAGAAATAATAGATTTATAAGTTAAAAGGAAATGAAGCAAAGGTTTTTTGGTGTTTTTTTTTTTCCCATTTTTAATGTGATATACAAGGATTTTCACTAGTCCCTGGGGGAACTAATAGCAAATCAAATGAGCAGTATTTTACAGCTAGAGAATTTTATGGTTTTTTTGTTGTTGTTTTGTTTTGTTACATTCCACTAGGGTGAAGCATATTCCTTTTCCTCTTTCAAGTAGATGATATTTTAGCCATGCACTAGCTGCCATGCTGGCCCCTGGGGCATTTCTCCCCCTAATATAGTCAAAGATTAGATTCACATTGACCCAACTTAAAAATGTCACTTCACATTTAAATCAATGAGTCTAGACAAAAGTAATAGGGAGTAATTGCAGAAGAAGAGATCAATATTTTTTATCTATTATTTTGAGCATTAGTTTCTGAAGTAGAAGCACGACAGAGTCCCATGGTGTCACTGAAGGCCTTCAAAAATTCCCTCCACCTCATAACTATGAACCCGCAAATAAGAGAAACTCCAGATGAGTTAAAAGTTTGAAATGGCATGGATTATTAGCTCTTCCTCCAAGATTTTATGAATGTAACAGTCATCGAGGCTAATTTGAAAAGGAGCATATTAATAAAATACATATTTAATCTTAGTTTCAGAGACCTTAAGCTTTGGCTCATATTTAGCATTAAATTTTAAACCAGAGATTAAGTTTCCATATGATCTGAAGAACTAAAAGAGGTTACATTAAAACCCTAGGTTTTTATGGCTTGGATCTGTTAATTAAAAAATGTCATTCTCATAATCTCCCATAATTTAAGGTTTCAATATAATGTCCCTTTTCATTGCAAGAGATTATTTTAGAATTCCTGGGGTCAAAGATTCATTAAGATCTTTCCTTGGGGTGCCTGGGTGGCTCAGTTGGTTAAGCGACTGCCTTAGGCTCAGGTCATGATCCCGGAGACCCGGGATCGAGTCCCACCATTGGGCTTCCTGCTCAGCGGGAAGTCTGCTTCTCCCTCTCTCACTCCCCCTGCTTGTGTTCCCTCTCTGGCTGTTTTTCTCTCTGTCAAATAAGTCAAATCTTTAAAAAAAAAAAAAAAAGAAGATCTTTCCTTGGTGCTAAGATCATTTATTCAAGAGAAAAAGCTCTATTTTTTAAATCACTGTGGCTACCTATTTTACTAAATTTCCTTTTATAGGTTTTGAAGTCTTGGGGTACCTGTTCAGTACCCCATAAATCCTGTCTACCCAGTGTATTGTGTGTGGCAATGACATGGGAGCATCCAGTATGCCAGGCGGTAAATGTAACTCTTTCAAAGATGTCACCAACACAGATAATTCAATAAACTGGAGGTTTGACCCAACAGTATAAATAAGTGAAACATTTATCCAGAGTATTTTAGTCACTCTGACTCATTGTGGAATCAGGCCATTTATGAATTACTGTTCCCAAGATCTGACACTCTCGTTGGAGAAGGCTGAAAAATTTTCCATGATGCCAAGACAAGTGATTCAAGAAGGTGGTATTTAATTTTTACATATAATTGACATTTTTATTCCAAACCCACTTCAATGCAATATTTGCACTTTATGTTAAATGTAACTCTAATATCTCCTTTACTTGGCGGAATTGGCATTCTCATATGAATTAACAGTGCCAAATTCCGAATATCTTTCATTAAATGTTGACATCACAGATGTCATTTACAAGAGTGAAAGAAGAAGCTCGAAATAGGAAAGCATTTTCCCTTTTGTACTATAAGACATTTTAAAGCTTTTCAAAAGAAAGAGGGTCCCAAGAGACAGTTTTATCTTTCTGCCTT
Source organism: Spilogale gracilis (assembly GCA_004023965.1). Classification (NCBI taxonomy): domain Eukaryota; kingdom Metazoa; phylum Chordata; class Mammalia; order Carnivora; family Mephitidae; genus Spilogale; species Spilogale gracilis. Next base: position 101,399 of record PITA01003893.1, read on the forward strand.
TGGTGTAGAAATGATCTTTCCCTTTTGGTGTTATATGTCCTTAGATGAACCTTTCACCTACCAAGCTCAAACCCCTGATTTAGATGGTTAGTGTGACCACTTACCATTTTTTTTATGTTCCACAAGAGTTTTTCTGTTGGTTCATTAGTGGCTTAAAGATTCTAAGGTCACAAGTACAAAAGTGGGGATGGGAGGAAGAGGGTCCAGGAAGAGCATTGTGGGCAGAAGGAATTGAATGTCTAGAGACCCAGAAATAGGACGGAAGATGAAGCGTTCTGTTAATGATTGGAAATTTGAATGCTGAGAGTTGAAAACCTGAAGGGACTGAGTTAGAACTTGGAATCATTGGCCAGGTCGAGGTTGTGAAAAGCTGTGGTTTGTTTTCTAAGTCAGGAGCAATGGTAAGAAAATGCCAGTAGCTGGATATAGAGTCGGGTGGGAGGCAATGGAGAGTGGAATTGGTTGATAACTGGCACATCCTGCTTCCGGCTGAAGTTGTCATAGGCGTGTCTGGTTTTCTGTGTCTAAGCTGCTCTGCAACAGAAGTGTTAAACAGCAGCATTTTCTGCTGTTTTTCATCTTTAAGAAATAGTGCATAACAAAGAAGAAGTAATATCACTGAGGGGATCGCCCAGAATGTACTCCGGTCTTTCAAGTTCTTAATTTCTGTGATTCTGACTTTCCAAACTAGCCAATTAATTTTAATTTGACCTAACTATAATAACCAGGATTTTGAAATTTCTCTCAAATTTACTGTTGTATTATGTATGATGGATTCAAAGTGTAGCTTTGATCAGAAAGGTCATTCCATGCTTGGAAAGGGCCTCTGAAAAATCATAGGCAGCTTGAGAGTGATTTGTTTTGTTTTGTTTTTTCAAAATCATCCCAAGTATGTCCCAAAAGGTAGATCATTTCCATCCATGTTAGAGGAGTTATCGGTTCCTGGGGGAGGTGGTGTGTGGTACTTGCACTGAAGAAAACACCAAGGACGCCACCACTAGTTAGCTCCCTGGATGGTGATTTCATTGCAAAGGATAAGGATTGAGTAAATCCATGAACATAGGTCTCCTCCCCAATGCATACAGACAGGATGAGGTCCTGCTCAAATGCTCTGGCTGATGAAGTGTAAGGTGTGTGACCTTACACATGGTCCTTAAGGAACAGGACACATGGTATGGAATCCTCACAGAGAGAAGATTTTTTTCCTGCAATTATTGGATTGGACTCTTTTTATTTTTATTTTTTAATTTATTTATTTGAAAGAGAGACAGAGACGGAGATGGTGAGAGAGAGCACAAGTGGTGGGGAGAGGGAGAAGCAGGCTTCCTGCTGAGCAAGAAGCCTGATGTGGAGCTTGATCCCAGGACCCTGTGATCATGATCCAAGCCAAAGACAGATGCTTAATGACTGAGCCACCTGGGTGCCCCCCTGACTTCACTATTTTTAAATGTTGGGTCTGTATGTTTTAGGAATCTTTATTGGAGATGCCTACATGGGAAATGCGTGTTTAGCATGAGAATAGCAATGGAGACCAGCACACATGACCCCAGAACCTCAGCTGAGCTCCTTGCTGACTTCCTTCACTCAGCCAGGTGGGACAAAGTGCAGCACATGTGGTTAAAATTAGATTGCCCAACTCGCACCCTAATTCTGCTTCTTAGCTAACTGTAGGACCCACACTTCAGTTTCCTGAACTGTCCTGTGCAGATAACAATCACAGATCCGTGAGAATCATGAGTATTAAACACAGTGACGAGTGGAAAGCATTTAGAATAGTGCTGCTGTTGCGGCCATTACCGTCCTGGTTATTCCTGTTATTTATGTCTGTGAAGAATTTGGCTGCTAGGAACAGAGATGCCCAAAATAGCACAAATTAGAAGTTTTCTTATGGGGAAACAAGAAGCAAGGAGAGGAGACTATGAAGAGACCTGTCTTGGTTCATTCAGGCTGCTATAACAACACCATTGACTGGATGTCTTAGAACCACCAGGAATCTATTTCTCATAGTTCTGGACAGTCCAAGGTCAAGGCAGTGGCAGATTTAGTGACAGGCTTTGGTGTATCAGCTCAAGACTTCAGGTCTAAGGTCACTGCAGTAATTTTGGCCCTGCCCTGTGATTGCCTCTTAGGTCCAAGGTGGCTACTCTGCTCTAGCATCCGGGCTCATTCCAGGCAGAAGGAACTAAAGGGCAAAGGGCGGAAAGACACTACAGGCTGAGTGTGCCTGCTTTTAGTGAGCTTTCCAAGAAGCTCTACCCAACAACATTGGTCTGAAATTAGTCACAGGCCTCCCGTCCACTCATGTGTAACGAAGGCTATGCACTATGTTGCTTCCCCCAATGATCTCAAAATTCTCTTTATGAAGGGGAAAGAGAGAATGAGTATCAGTCTCTCCCACATTATTTTCATTGCTGTTGTCATTTCCATCATTATGGGTATTATCTTGAAACAAGACCATCTTTCTCTCCTGTAAATTTTCCAAAGACAGAATCCATAACTCTTGAATATGTCTATATGAATCTTTAAAATAGCACCAGAGGAGTGTGCCAACAGTCGAGGCACCAGTATTTTAATTGGTTGAGTTATGGTTTAGCCCTTGAAGTTACTGTTCTGCTCTGAGTCATTTAAGAGAATATGAAATGTGAATTCAATGACCTAGACTTTAGTTGGGGCCAAGGTACAGGCACACCGCTCAACAGAAGGCTATAAACTCAAAGCCAAACTATTCTAAGTCTTTAAACTGAGAAGGTTTTAGATAACTCATTGTTTTATGTTATCCCCAAATCTCAAACAACTTGTAGTATTTATGGGCCACTGGCATTCTTGTTTGAAAATAAGGATTAAGTTTTGATAGGAAAAGCATTTGTCTGAAGCATGTCTCTGTCATACTGGCCTCTTTCTGGAAGCCCTGTTCACCTTCCCTTTTTAATAGGAATACAGTCACTCACTTCTTTCTGCCTGAAATCCGCTCTAGTTCTTTACTGCCCTAAAATGTCCCCTGCAAGTCACCTGTGGTTCTGGCTGGCCTAGGAGCAGGCCCTTCCATTCTGTTCCTGAATGTCAGCATGATTGGCGGAGGGCAATGACTGAGACCATGTGAGAAGCCACTTGGTAATCTGTAGCCAGCCTGGATGAAGAGTGGGTGAGAAGGGTCCAAAAAGGAAGAGAAACAAACCGCACGATGTCGGCACTTAGCAAGTGAGCAAGTGTAGGAAGAAGGAAGAGGGACATCCCTTGCCCTGCAGGACTTATGGGTGTAAAACAAAGGCTATTTCAAGCAATGAAGCCCTTTCTCTGCTTTTCAGTGGTGGAAATGAAGAGTGACTGCAGCCCAAAACTTGCTTTTAGTGAATATGTTGTTGGGCTTTAACAACGCCAAGCCAATGCTGAGATTGGATATCATACTGTGGGAAGTAGGGAGCCCACCGAGGTTTTGAGTGGGGAATAATTGGTACTCAGGGAAGCCATGTGACGGTGGTGGTGGGTGGAGCCCAGGGCAGGCGGGGCCTCCCTATCTTCCTAAAGTTTGCGGGCAACTCATCTCATCTTCCTTCTGTTCCTGTCTTCTCAGCAGGAGCACTGGCCGCCTACACTCGACCATTGTCCCAACTCACTTTCTCCGGGGACTGTGCAACAGACTTCTTATGTAATAAGAAGCTTAAAATTTCACGCAAATGTACTTAACCCAGGATACTTTTTTGCCAGTAACAGTCAAGAATGTTTATAGAAAAATATGGCAATTGCCTCTTATAACATTGCTGTCAAAGTTTAAGAATATTTCTTCAACATCTCCAGCTTGCCCTTCAAAGAGACTATCAAAATATAATTCTAAACATTTTGAACCTTCAAATCTCTGGATATAAGAAAGTCATTTTTTCCCCTTAAATCTTAAATTACCTCAACATTTGCTCTCTCAGTTTCTTTCCAGATTGAAGTGAAAAAGTCCACTCCAACCATTCCCCTCATTATCTAACAAATTCTGATTATACATTCTGCCAGATTTTATCTGAGAGCCGTTTTTACTTATATGTCTTTATCAAAGCAATGCCCTATCTTCTAAATAATTTTAGTTGCTAGTTTCTAATTCTATGATTTTCATCTTGGAGCTTTTCTAATGGAAATGTGTATGAAGTATAGCAACAAGAACCTCCCAAGAAACAAATACCCTGTGGTTTTTTTTTAAAAGGGTACCATAATTCCTTGGGTTTCATTTCCAGTATCCTTTATGAGGTCAGTCAGCGGTGATGGCATCCCAGACAACAATGGCCCCACAGGCCCAAGTCCTTAGGGAACCAAGAAAACATACTTGACGATCCCTTTCCTGAGTCACTGTGTATTGTTTATAGAACTCATTCAGTGACCTGCTTTTTCTTTCTTTCTTGTGAACACCCAAGATGATCCTGTTGAAATTGACTGCCTCCATTTTGCCCACATCCCTCATTTTGCTGTATGAGGCCAATTATCCATTTCGTTGGCACACACCGTTCTGTGTCAAGGGCCTTCAGCATACTGTGAATACCAGCCAAGCCAAGGTAACCGGGAGGTTTCATTCTCTCCTTCAGATCACTTAGGACAACATCAGATGGGCTTGGTTCCAGCCCTGATTTCTGGGGTACCTACTTTCACTAACTCTACCACGGTAGATTGCAACCCTAGTGAACGTGAGAAGGATCTGTGAGCCATATGAAAATGTAAATGTTCAGGATCTTCCTGAGACCAAATGAATCAGACTCTCCTAAGATAGGGTCCAAGCATGTAGTTATTTTTAAACTTCCAAATTCTGAGGTACAAGCAGATTGAAAATCACTAATCTCAAAATGCGTCATTATATTTACATTTTCTTTCCTTATTTGAAGGCGTTGTTGTTGTTTATGTTTTAAATTAAGAATAAGATATGTTCTCTGTCAAAAACCTCTTCTGTGGGGAATCGGCCAAAATGAATTTCGAATGTGAAGCGTCAAGTTCATCTGGGTGTTCTCCCCCACTTGCCTGATTTTCTGGCTGAGATGGCCCACCTCGTAGCCTCGCTCTTGGACTTCCAGCAGGGCCCCGCGTGAACTGCTTCGTGAAAACTTATGACTTGTACAGTGTGCTTCGACTTTATAAATCCACCCATAATTACATATACATTCATTCACCCCAATGAGGTAGGTTTTGTTATCCCGAATTTTTAGATTAGGAAGCAGGCTCAGAGTTTAACATACTTGCCTAGGAACACCAGGACATAGTGGCTAGAATCAAGCTCAGTTCTTTCCAAGTCCACATTCAGCATTCAGCCCTCTTGCCCTTTACCCATTTTCCCCAAATGTTAGCATTTTCCTGTGTCACGATGTACCCAACGTCCCCTCTTCTCTCACCCTGTGCACCTGTGGGCCTATTAATATCATGATACTTATATTTGACCATAAGTTCCAGGCATAAATCCCTTTTATTTCTCAACACTTCCGTGTCTACTTCCGAAAAATCTGTCACAGCGATCTATACTCCCATCGCCACAGAACAGTGATGAGACCCAGGAAATTAAGATAGTGCTGCTATCTGTGGACAGACATGAAAAGCTCACCAGTTTCACCCATCAATGTCTTTTGCAGGAGAAGAAAAGAATGTTTCTAGTCTGGATCCAATTAAGGATTACATGTTGCATTTGGTTCTCATGTGTCTTTACTGTCTTTGTCTGCAAAGGTCTTGGGTCTTCTTTTGGCATTCATGACCCAGTTAATTACGTAGGTTCTCTTTGGGTGCACAGGAGTGCCATGGGCAGTTTTGGCTCTCACGGAAGGGTGAGCTTGCATGCTTGCTTAGAAACCCCTGGCTTCATCGCCATACAGCAGGACGGGCCTCAGCGTTGTGAGCATATTGGAGAAAGAGTAATCATGATATTTATTATGGAGTACTTACTACCCACTAGCACTGCAATGCTTTTCTTATTTTAACTCTGATTTTCACCACAACCCAATGTATAAGTGTTATTAGATTATAGATATGGAATCTGAGAAACAGAGGTGATGTGACTTCCTCAAGGTCATCCAGCCTAAAAATGGCAAGGCCAGGGGTCAGACTCTCAGGCTCCACCCCTCTTGGGAGCCTTAACCAGCCCAGGCAGAACCCAAGGCACTAGAGAGAGCTGTGTGCCCACAGGCAAAGAGTTAGCTCTAAATGTTGACACTCCAGTTCATCCAACTGGAAAAGGGGATGAAGTTCTACTTCGTAAGATCAGTTGCAAGGGTTACACACAATAGCCCTGTTAAAGCTCATGGTGCAAGGACTCCATTTTTTTAAAGAAAAGTGGAATTTACAATGTAAATATTGAACAGCTATCCATAGCTCATAATGACTTATGGTAGTTCTGGGTGTACTTTTTTAATCATTGGGTGTAGGGAGGAAAAGGGAACAGAAGTGGCAAACATCTATTCATATTTTCAGAGTTTTTGAGGGGTTGGGGAGGGACTAGCTACAACCAAAACCACCTTCAAGGCAGAAGTGGCCAGATAATGAGTCATGAAGCCCAATTTTAGAATGAATTTCTAGAAAGGACTTTTGTATCTTCAGTTATATTAGAAAAAAAAAAAGACATATATTTCCAGTAAAGAGAAAGGTCAGTGCCACTCTATTCTGGGTTGAGGAAGAATTACCTTCCAGCTTTACAAAGAGAGTTATTCTCATCAGTGGATGGCAGACAGCAAGAAAATCAAGCGGGCTTTAAAAGAGAACTCTGAGTACACTACGTTTACAGAATCCCTGAAATATACAGTCATCTTAATGGGAAATTTTCATTTTGTCTTAAAACATTTCAAATGTGGCTTCTGAACCTGTGGAGAAGGGAAAGCTGTATGAAGGAGAAACTCTGATGGCTAAGTTCCGTGTTGGTGCTCATACCTTATAAATAGAGTCAAGTGCTGCATCTGGTCCAAGGACTTCCTGGGCTCCGTGGCTGCCATTGAAGGGAAGGATAGATTGGTCATCTCTTTTCTCTGGAGGCTGGATCTTTCCTCTGAACCCCTCCATTAGCTACCACCTCTTTCTTCACTATGGCCCACTTCCCAAGGCTCTGTTTGGGGAGCAGAACGTAGGTGGTGACTTGGAGAGAAAGACCAAAGACGGGGGGGGGCCTTCCCCTGGTTCAGGCAGGGTCTGGGTCTCCTGTACGTGGCCCCTCTCTAGCCTCTGCTCCTCCTCACCCCTGCCCCAAAGTTCAGTCTGCAGTCCCAGCCTCTCTTCCTCTCCAGGTGAGCCTTCCAGCTCCCGTCTTCCATGGCCTGCCTCCTCTGTGCCTTCTCCGACCCCCCGGCTCTCACCAGAGATCGTTGATTGCTTGTTTTAAAAGCAGCCCTTTCTACCAGTTTCCACTCAACCAATATGAAAACCATGCAAAAGTAGCTGTAGCAGAGAGGCCCCTGGCTATAAACAGATCTGGTTCAGAATGGAATATAGGGCCCCTTGTTCAAAAACCATTAAAGAGGGGCACCTGGATGGCTTAGCTGGTTAAGCATCTGCCTTCGGCTCAGGTCATGATCTCAGAGTCCTGGGATTGAGCCCTGCGCTGGATGCCCTGTTCAGCAGGGAGTCTGTTTCTCCCTCTGCCCCTCAAATCACTCGTGCTCTCTCTCACTCACTGTCTAATAAAATCTTAAAAAAATAAAAATAAAGTTAAAAAAAAGAAAAACATTAAGAATCTCAAGAGGGAGACAGTGGAAAGAACATGAAAACAGGCCGGCCTTTCCAGCATGTGGCCCTGTGCGGTGGACCAGGTCTCACACCCACAAAACCATCCCTGGAGAGAAGGGGTCCAAGTGAGTTGAGAGTTGTTTTTCTACCAAATTGGCTGGTGTCTTTGAAAATTAAGATATACATCAATCAAATTCAGATTGACTAGATTTGTTCTGAAAACGTATCTGGTATAATGGTTTCGGTGCAAGTGTTCTGATCTGGTGCCAGAACTCCATGGCAGTGGGAGAGATGAATTCTGTAAGTGTTCAAACACATCTACACTCTTACTTAAAAGGAAAAAAAATAGCTCACAGGTATTTCTGACGCCCGGCCAGCCTTAAGAACCACTAGAGGACGGGTGGTTGTACTTTCTTCCCGAAGTACCTGACTCCCTTTCTGCGAAGAGCCTGGGCTCCTCCGCAGACTCCGATAGAAAGCCCGAGGTAGCAGTAACTGCGCAGAGGGATATCAGGCTTGCTCCATGTCCTAGAAGTTTCATGGAGGGAGTGCTGGACAGGACTAGCATCACTGGCCTTGAGACCCACACTGTACTCAGGGCAAAATGGTTCCCTGGAAGTTTTTACTCTCGAAGCAATTATAGAAGATTTATATTTATTTGAATTCCATCGTTAGAGATTTTTCAATAATGTAGGTACACAGTCCTGGGCAAATGTAGAGTCTCCAGAGGAGATTCAGATTCTGGTCCTGCTGACTCAGCAAGGTGCTCAACTCCCTGCCTACGGAAGCCGTGGACCGTGGGCCTCAGGATCCTGATCTGTGTGGAGGTGAGGAGAACAACTTCAGAGAGCTCTTGTGAGAGGCGAGACTTATGTATGAATTAGACTGTGCACCATGAAGGAATAAATAAGCGTGAGCTTTTGTTCTTAACTCTAACGGTAAGAGAGTTACCTGACCAAGCTTCAGGTTAGCATAGTAGCGTGACCTGTTAGCACAGCAGTCCTATATGCAGCTAAAATTTGCTGTTGCCTTCATCTACGTTAAATGCAGCTCGTCCTTAAAACTCAAGTTGAATGTTAACCCTTATGTGAAATGTTTTGTGTCCTGCTGGCAGTTTATTATATCCCCTCGCACCTTAGCACACAGTAGCAATTTCATCGGCGTGCACGGGGTTTTCCTCTTCCCAGGATCCAGGGTTTCTGAGGCCCAGGCCTCACGCATCACTGGATTAGCCTAGATGGGTGTGCTCGGTGTGCTAGTGACACGGATGTTTGGCTTCAGAAGAAGGAAGGAAAGGGAATTAAGTACAGAGAAGAGAATAGGGCAGGCCATTTAAGATATTTGGGAACGCGAAGACCAAAATTACACAACAGGGACCTTGTCTGTGTGGGTGCCCCCTCCCCGAGGTCAGCACGTCAAGGTCAGCAGTGGGCACAGGGGAAATTTGTAAGTGAAAGGTTTCTGTAGGCAAAGGTTTCTGTAGGCATCGGCTTCTCAGGTCACGTTCCCTTTTCTTTGGTGGAACCCCAAAGTGCTTGTTAGCCTTATAGGATCCCCTTGCTGCACCCCCCAGGGGGTGCTTTAGTGCAGAATCACCAGAACCTCCCCCAAGCCTGATCCTCCCCGACTGGTCATTTTAGAACCCTTGCTCCTTATCAAAGGACTGGCTCCTCTTCCCATTCCAGCGGGACAGCCCCATGTGTCCCCGTGACTTCCTAATTTAATGACCGCAAATCCCTATGAGCAGTTTAGGGTACTGAAGGGCCACCTCTCACGAGAATCCAGTATTTGATTCCCGAAGCACTTAGGCCAAAGGACGGACCCAGTGACTCTCAGGCACTGTGGCCCGGCTGAGTAGATGGGTTTCCAGTCAGCCTGTGCCAGCTCCTTCCTGGTCTACGAAAGGCCAAAACTAGAGGAAGGTCCGCCATTTCCTCAGAGAAGGCAGCCCCTGTCACACTGCTTGGGGGAGTACTGATTTTATGAAAACCCAGGATCTTAAGGGCTTTGTGGAGAAGTCAGCTGGAGATGCTGTGTCAGTGTTATTACAATATGGGCCCCATCTTAGCGAGTGGAATTTATCCGTGGCTAAATCCAATAGCAGGATTCTGTAGGCAAGTAAGAGTCTGCACCTCTTCATGAGAAACGTAGTTTCTCCAAACAGACCAATGCTGACAATCTCTGAGGGGAAAATACAAAATTCAGACGTGAGCCAAGTTCCTTTGACACTGGGTGGGATGTTGTGCTCACTGCAGGCGCGGGGAGAGGGACAGAGGGACAGTCTGGGTCTTTCCTAGTCAGCAAGAGCCTAGGGGGTGGGAGATAAGGGGCCGGCTCCTGCCAGCTCCCTCACAAAGGAGAAGGGGGAGGAGGGGCATTGTCCCTGCTGAATCTGAAACCCAGATCACTTGACTCGATTAAACCTGCTCTTGGATGTTCTTGGATAGTTTCCCTCTGTAGTCATAAGGTCCTGTCCTGAAGTTTCTCGAAGTAAGCTCACTTAGTTCTCTTCCTGGGCCAGTTGTACGCTGATAGAGAAGTGGCACAGATCCTTTAAGAAGCCCGGAGTTGGAACCATCATTGTCCTTTGAAAGATTTTTTTTTTTTAAGACTTTATTTGACAGAGAGAAACACAGCCAGAGAGGGAACACAAGCAGGGGGAGTGAGAGAGGGAGAAGCAGGCTTCCTGCCAAGCAGGGAGCCCGATGTGGGACTCGATCTTGGATCTCCAGGATCGTAACCTGAGCCGAAGGCAGTCGCTTAACCAACTGAGCCACCCAGGCGCCCCCTTTGAAAGATTTTGATAACTGAATTTTCGTCTCTGATTACCGATAATGTTTTTAATTTGGAGCTGGAGCCCTTCCCTCTGGTAATAAGTGAGCAGGCAGGACATGCTATTATTCTAAAATAGAGTTCAAATTGGATTTTGCCCAAACAGGTACAGAACCAGGAAAACTTGGCTTCTGTTAATGCTGTACTTTTGGCCAAATATTCCTAAGTTCTTGCCGGCTGTGTTTCACTTTCATGAGTTTACCGTATCTGAGTACCACCTGAAAGTGTATTTACTATTTTGCTTAAAATCCATTCACTGTTATGCTTGAGTAAATTTTACTGCCGTAAATGTAAAACCAGCATTACTTGTCCTTAATTGAAGGTAATAAAATAAAGACAAAAGTTATTAAATTCTAGCTAGATATTGCTTGCCACAGGTTCTGAGCCCAAGGCCTGCATCCCTTTAATTGAAAGGCAGATTACCCTGGGCTGAAGACAGGCTAGCAGTGCACCAAAAGTTGCCTTCTGGGCATGTGATGGATTGAAAAAAAGAAAATATGGAATACCCTTTTCCTCGACTCAGTAATGGTTCTAATGCTGCTTCTGATTCCCAGTGGTACTCAGCCTACCTTCGAAAAACAGTGCCTTTAAAAAAACTCATTCTTTGTATTCTGTGTGAGGAATTAAGTATTTGAACTTGTGTGAAAACCTTTCTGTAGGATGTGATCAGAACTCCACAGAGGGGGTAGACGGCACCGTGCATACACCAAAAGAATGTGTCATCTAATAAGGGGTGCAGTAAACTGATAACATGAGAAGAGATAGAATCGATAAATGTACAGAAACACAAGTTCCAAAAACATGCTGTGTATTTCACACTAGAATGCGAGCTGCAAAGGAGTCAAAGAATACAAACCCTTCTAGTCTCCCAGTGGTGGGGTCCGGGCTGGTGCAGTGTCCAGGGATGGGGGTGATGGGCACGCGGCGCACACACACGCTACCCCACACACAGCAGCCCTGATAGGACACATGAAGGCAGCAGATTAAGTTTGACTAAGGTTGTGACCTTAGAACAGCCTAAAAAAGGCAAACTACCTCCCTGTCCCCCAATTTGTGTACTCCTTTCCCCAGGTCGTAAAGCCATCCCTCCTCTTCTTTTATAAAAACACATTTCAGACTGATAGACACCCTGGAAAATGAGTTCTTTGAGCAAAATAGACCATCTTCTGTTATAGGAAGGACACCTTCTGTTTCTAGAAGTGTGGGTGTGACATTCAGCTCTGTAGAGGTAGATGCTTAGGTTACAGGTGCTGCTGAATTTCCTTACTTGTTAACAAGGGCTCCAGAAGCCTTTGCGGCTAAATCGCGGTGCCATTTCTCACAGTTCTCTATGCTGTTTTTTTGGGGTGGTGGTGTTAAATGGAATCATTGCTCCTGTGGTATTAATCTGCCGTCACACAGTTTGCTGGTCTAGAAGCAGCAAAGTCTCCGGTACTATTTTTCAAGAATAAACTGGCCAGCAGGCTTATCAATGGGAGGCATTAAGGTGGGAGCAGGAAGCGCGCTGCTCTTGGTGAATCAGCTCTGCTGTGACATGCGATGTGGGCCTCTGGGTCTGGGCTCCACAGAGGGGAGGCAGTGCAGAGGGGAGGCAGTACGGGAAGAGGGCTGCTCAGCTTCGCACTGGACGCCTCTCCCTGGGGGGCCGGCCTGAAGGCAGGAAGGCCCCGCTAGGGCTCCAGCTGCATGGGCTTTGTGACAGGCTTCCATTTCCAGAAACATGATGCCAGGATTTTAGTTTGTGTGTTTCCACATTGGTTATGTGATACTAAGCCTTCAACTCAGTGATACCTGGAGAATGTTTTTCAGAAAGCTCACTTTTTGTCATCTTTCACACGAAGGCTGGTTTTTAAATATGGCTCAACACGAACGTATTTAGACCAAACCACGAACCAAAAAGCAAGCCATGAACTTTAACGTACTGAACCTCAAAGCTAACCTCATTTTTTAACTGAACTACAGGCCTTTTTTTTTTTTTTAAACAGACAACCTCGTGAAGCCCTAGCAGGAACCAAAAATTCACGTTTTCAAAACTAAGCGAAGCCAACACCACAAAACACTTATAAAACTTCAGCTTTGAACTAAAAACCTCATTGAGTGTCTGCCTCCGGTGACCGTAGTTGTGTCTCTGGGAAGGGGTGTGCTCTGGGGCCCAGCTCCCAGCCTCTTCAGTGGGAAAGGCTGAATTTCCATGTGAACTACTGAACTCCTTCCTGTGTTTGTCTTTCAGGTTCAGTACTTCTTCAAGATCTTGGATAACTAGCAGTCAAGAAAGCAAAGAAGTCACGGGCTGGGGCATTAGGACAAGAGTGAATCACGCACAGGAGGAATGTGTTCATTCTTTTATTGTCCATTGTTTTAACCTGACTGAATACAAGATCAACAAGAGCACTGTACTCCTGGCAATTATTATATATGTTAGAACATGGGTTTTGCACTGTAGACAACATTTAACACCAGTCTACGGGGTACTGCATTGCTTCTTATAAAGTCCAAAATAAAGATTTATTTTCAAACAAGTGACTTTGGTTTATTTCATACATTACACTTTTTCTTGCAGAAAAAAATAAAATTGTACAACTGCATAAATATAAAATTCTTCCACCATGAAAATGGTTAAAACATTCATAAAGACACAGCACCAGCATGTGATGCCTCCAGAGAAAGGAAAAAAGGAAAGTAAAAGAAAATGTACAAAGCAAATGCATTAGGCCCGTCACCAGTCCAAGTGACAGGCGCTCCAGATCTCATACATAGCTTTAGGACACACTGGAGGACAGGGGAAGAGATGTCAAGACGGCATTCAATACAAAGCACAACACAACCCACCACCTTTTTGTGTGTTTCTGTAGTGTCACTTAAAATTTAAAGGGCAGTTCCCCCATGACAGCCCACCCCTACCCCCGGTCCCAGGAAAAAAAAAAAAAAAAAAAGGAAAGACCTCACACCACAGGAAAAGACTATGGAGTGTTTTAAAAATGCTCATTGATGGGCCATTATTTTTCTGAAGAGCCAAACCAAAAAGAAAAAAAAAAAAAAAAAACCATGCCAGTTTTATTCCCATTGAATATTTACACCTTGGACAGCAAACCTTGCTCACATAAAGTAGAAACAAACGATAAAACGTGGCTTGAGAAACGACCAAGAGTGTGCACCCGCAGTACCGTACACGAAATCAAATACACAAGGCAGCAATACTCAGGGGCCAGAAACACTGCTTACTACGAGTCAGTCATGGAATCATAATTTACAGTAAAAATGGGCACGTCCCAAGGCTCAATTTTTATTTTTTTGTCATTTACAGTAGAATAAATATTTTGTTGCTATTGCTACACTTTAAATTTACATTCTAACCTATGAAATGCAGAAAGCTAGTGTAAAGCATATAGATTAAGTGTAGGTCCCATACGTATGACAGTTTATTCAAGACTAGTAGGTTTTTGTTTTTGTATCTTTTTTAACTTTTGAAATGGCTAGTGGGAAAGATTTGTGCTTGTGATCAGCTCTTAACTTCAATTTTTACATCAAAGCGTCCCTGATAACGGTCTTTCTCACTGTACCCAATGTTCTCACCGTACGCCTTACACTCGATGCGGACTTCAGTGTCCATGGTGAGGTTGGTGAACTGGACGGCCAGCAGCGGCTGCAGGTACTTGGGCTGTAGGAGCTTGCCGTAGTAGGGGTAATACTGCAGGGGAAAACCAGGGTAGCCGCCCAGTCCAAAATATTCCACGTTGCCAACTTTATCCTTATCGTCGTCTCGCTGAAAACCAGAGGGAAAGGAGATTTTAACGGCTAAGAGCCTGGATCACTACGTGCGGTGGCAGGAGGACCAGTCAGCCCCTGAGGCACCTGCTCGGGGCTCCCCCAGAAGCGGCTGAACGCTAAGTGTGGGAGGACACCTGCTACGGTATCTCACATGAGAGCCGCCAGCACACGCTCGGTCTCTCCCTGGCCGCCATGGGAAGCCATCCTAAGAGGAAACCGTCCTCACTATACACGTGAGGGAACCACAGCAAAAGTCAAAGAAGCATTTCTCTAAAGCCAACATACCTAGAAAGGCAATGGCCATTGAAAGTTGGAAGTCCACTCGTGGTGGTGCAGTGGACAGTACTTTGGTGATATTCCCTCCAATGTCTAACTAATTGCCTCTCATTTTCTTGCACCCATATTGCTTGGTGTCTACACAAAACAGCATGGTGCAGAGATTCCCTTTCTTTAGTCTGCCCTCTCTGTAAACAGTCCATTAGGAACCTATTTTTAGATCTAAAGGGAACATGTACTATTACCTTATCTTTCATTATTTTTTATTTTTTAAAGAAAAGCCAAAAACGGGCGCCTGGGTGGCTTAGCCGTTAAGCGTCTGCCCTCGGCTCAGATCATGATCGCAGAGTCCCCGGATGAGGCCCCGCATCAGGCCCCCTTGCTCAGTGGGAAGCCTGCTTCTCCCTCTCCCGCTCCCCATGCTTGTGTTCCCTCTCTTGCCATCTCTCTGTCAAATAAAGAAACCATAAAAAAAAACTTAAAAAAAAAGAAAAAAGCCAAAAATACATTTTTCAATGTGAACTTGTCAAAAAAAGAATAAAAAAAAAAAAAGTGGGCCTTCAACTCTGAACACACCAAGTGGGCCAGAGAAGCACTGTGTGGGCTAAAGTTCACCTCTCAGTTCTATAAAGCAAAAATCCAACTAATTAAATTCATATAATTTGGGTTTTTTTCTTGTAGAAGAACTGACATGTGGTTTCAGCTTTGTTACTACATCTTCCTCTTAAGATGCTTTAACCCCAAAGCTCAACTGAAACTAATGCCTAGAAGACACGTTTCTCTGGTCCCATAGTCCAGTTTTCCCTCTAATTGAAAACAGTCTTCTCCATACACCACCCCACCCCCCATCCTCAGTAGGAAGCATCTCCTTACCTTGCCAGCGCACTGAACCGGCAGGACGTAGGGATTATACTTCATCATGGGGTAAGTCTCCAAGGACTCATTCTTGGGAGGCTAAAAATAAGAGCCCACATAGGTTAGTAAGCTTGTAAATAACTTTCTCCAGGCCTGAAAAGCAAAGCTAATTTGTAGCACAGACAAGTATGCAGTGGTCACGAAAACTCAAACGGAATAACAACACTTGAGGGTAACGGAATGAAGGAGCCCCCTCACCAAGCCATGCTGGGACTTGGGTTGAAATAAAAATACGGGAGGCTGCAAGTAAGCTGTGACGCAGCCCAGCACCACAGGGAACTCCTAATGCGCTTTCCTCCAGGACGCCGAAAAATACAAGCCAACACTGCACGAATATTCCTCCTTGGCTATGATTACAATAATTAGATGGAAAAGTTGGTTGACATTTCTATTTTTATAAAACCTGGGCTTTCCTCCATGAATAAATAATGCCATCCTTTTCCCTCAAGCAGGCCTTCTTCAAGGAGCCTTTTTTTCCTTTGAGTCTCTGAATTCCCAGCAGAGGCAGCGCCACGTACTAAGCACCTCCAGTTCTGTTAAGAAGTCCAATACGTAAAACAGGTCAAGGTAGCAAGCACCCTCAGGTCTGCAGCCCCGTTCCACGGAAGGGACACAGAGTATACTCTGGAAGTTACCACTTTGGGTTTAACATCTAGAGGGTTCCCTCCTGCGGCGCTGGCTCAAGTCCCACCCCGGAAGAGGTGTGACGGACACCTTTCCCTGGAAGGACACCTTTCCCTGGAAAGACAGCCACCTGCCCGCTTACTCAGAGGAGCACAGCATGTGGGTCTTGACAGGAGCTGGAGCTCACACCTCATCTGAAGTCAGAGAGAAAGGGCAATTCTCTGTATCAGTAAAGAGCTAATATGTTTACGCATACAAGAAAGTGATCATCAAGATTTGACTCTCTTAGAATGTTCTACCAGCAAGATTTATCTTTAAAGAAATGGAGAGAAAATATCAAGAAAGATCAAGAAGTTGCCAGAATCTATCCTCAGAGGGTAAAGAGGAAACAGGCATGTCAATGAGATGCTCTAGTTTGGCAACCTCGGACAGAAATAATTCTCCCAACAAAACG
>PITA01003893.1:118032-131584 GCA_004023965.1 Spilogale gracilis
AGAACAAATCACTCAGTCCCTGTGAAGAGCTATCATCACAAGCGAGGAACTCAGCAGAGACCGGGGCTTGTCTTCCTTCCGACCGCCACACCAACCCCTTTCCACGGCTAAACAGCTGCGTTACCGGGGGGAAAGAGTTCTCGGGCAACAGGAGTATCAGCTCTAAGTGTGACATGATGGTTGTCACCATCTCTGGTCCATTATACCCCGAATCCCATGGAAAGAAGATCACAGTTCTGTGGAGGGAGAGGTACGCTAGTTTCTGCAGGAGGGCCGAACACACCGGCCAGCCGGGCCTCCATCCGTCCTGCACACCCAGCCGCCTCCGCCGCGGGTGGCCGGGAGGGAGTTCTGAGGCCTCCTCCAGTTCGGTGAAAGCTCTTCGCCACTACATCAACGAGCTGTTGGAGAGAGATCTCCTGGGTAACAAGCATTGTGGAAACAAGTTAAGAGCACACAGCAGAGAATGAACAAAGGAGCCAGATTCCAGAAATGAAGTAAGTTCATTCCTGTAACTCCAGAGACTGTGCTGTCAATTCCTGTCAGAACGGAAACCCCGACTGTGTCGGAGGGTGACTGGGGGCCCCGCTGCAGCAGCCTTGCTTCAGGGAAAAGGACGGCTCTATTTCCCATGACCTGAGAGAGAACATGAACGGCCAGGTTTATGAAAGCAGAAGTTAATACCAATACATGTTTTCCTCTCTTAAACCATCACTCCCGTCTCACCAGAGGGCGAAGGACAGCAAGCTGCCACCGCTCAGTGATCTCCAGTCACGTTCACTCACTCTCGGCGGCAAGAACCCCCGAAGCCAACATACCGTTATCAAAGCTCAACCCGAACGGCGTTCGATTTCTAATTTTGCAATGAAATTGTCATTCGGTAAAAAGCAAACAAACAAAAACCTGCGTTCTCAGATTACCGGACAATTTTTTAAATACTCTTGGGGCGGGTGCCTGGGTGGCTCAGTGCGTTAAGCCTCTGCCTTGGGCTCAGGTCATGATCTCAGGGTCCTGGGATCGAGGCCCACGTCGGGCTCTCTGCTCAGCAGGGAGCCTGCTTCCTCCTCTCTACCTGCCTCTCTGCCTACTTGTGATCGCTTTCTGTTAAATAAATAAAATAAAATCTTAAAAAAAAAAAAATACTCTTGGGACTCCAGGAGTACCAAAACCTGAGTGAGACTGTACATACATAGTTTTTAAATTTGAAAACATCTTTTTCTATTTTCAAAGGGTTCATGTTCTAGGTCATCACAGAAGTATTAAGAACTGAGACATCACACCTACTTCAGACCGTGACTCTGCCCCTCAGAATTTCTCTCAGTTTAGAAAATGAGATAAAGGACCAGGACCTAACTTTCAAGGCTCTCAAGGCGGATACAGAAGTTTTTGGTGTTACTCTACTGACTGGGTTTGAGCTCGCTGCTGACTATACTTTAAATCATCTTCACAGACTCTCCTCATTCACCCAAAGGAAGGAGCTCTGCTAAAATCTAGGGTTTAAAACACGACTTGCCTTAGGTTTGAAGCCCAGGACTCGGTTGAGCTTTATTATCACACAGGGTTTGCCCTCTTTGTAGCCATAAGATTCGTCGTTTATTCCGGAGCAATTTCCCAACCACTCAAGCTTGAACCTGCAGACTTTCCGCTCTCCTCGTTCGTTGTTAAATTCTCCTCGTTCTTTGATTTCGCTGGGCACGTCTGAAAACAGAAAACACCGTTTTCACTTGGGACCCACAATTCCCTGGGCTCCACCAAGAGAGGAAAGGGAGCGTTCTTCCTCCTCCTGGCGACCCGTTCCAAGCCCGCGCTGCTCTGTGTTTAGTGCATGGTCTGAATTACGCAAGGATTTCCACCAAACCACCTCTGGATGCCTCATGGACACTGAAAAGGGACTGTACCCCAAGCAATAGCTGGTATGTGATCCTACCCAGGGCTTCCTACTACTGGATGATCCACACATGACGTCTGGTCTGCAGCAATGTTTCTCTTCCCTTAAATAATGGATGACTCGGCTGTTTAGAAGACTGAGCAGAAACCCGATCGCCCTTCATGAGCAGCCTCGTCCACACAGGTCAACACCAGCTGAGCTCATTAACGGGGACATTGTGATCAGAAGGCAAATTAAAAGGACTGTCAGTAATTTTCAGACCTGGAAGGTTTTTGGTCAGAATTGTCTGGCCATTGCTAGGCCACGGTCTCTGCCACTAATTCGCCTGCTAAACAGAGCAAAGAAAGAATTATTTCATTCCTTTTCAGCCACCATTCAAGGTCTGAATTTTTTTTTTTTAATTTTTGCCTTTTCAAGCTACGACGTCTTATAAGCATTTGTTCTACTGAAAAAATTATATTGTAGTATTCTTGATTCATACCTCATAACAAAGTCAGAGAAAGAATACAAAAAATAGAGAATTCAAAGTTAATACAAAGCATCCCGCAGGAAACTGAAATAAATACCATAATTTCTATGTATTTCTAAGGTCAAAAAATAACCATTTTCCCTTTAAATGGTAAAGGGCCCCCATGCAGTCCATCTCCAGGGAAGTGCTTCACCCTAATGATCTTTCACACAGGCCTTTTAGTTACTGCGAAGATGAGAACCTCACTGAAATCCTAATGAGAGAAATCTAGTAAAATGTTTCCTCTAAAGTACTCTTTTCAGACAGAGCTACCGTACAACCCAGCAATCACACTACTGGGTATTTAAAGATACAGATAGAGATGCAGTGATCCGAAAGGGGCACGTGCACCCGAATGTTTATAGCAGCAATGTCCACAACAGCCAAACTATGGAAAGAACCTAGATGTCCATCAACAGATGGATGGATGAAGAAGATGTGATACACACACACACACACACACACACACACACACACACACACACACACACACAGGAATACTATGCAGCCATCAAAAAGACTGAAATCTTGCCATGTGCAATGACATGGATGGAACTGGAGGGTATTACACTGAGCAAAATAAGTCAATCAGAGAAAGACAATTAGCATATGATCTGTCTGATATGAGGAATTCGAGAGGCAGGGTGGGGGCTGTGGGGGGAAGGAGGGAAAAACCAAACAAGATGGGACCGGGGAGGGAGACAAACCATAAGAGACTCTTAATCTCATGAAAAAAACTGAGGGTTGCTGGGGTGTGGGGGGTAGGGATAGGGTGGCTGGGTGATGGACACTGGGGAGGGTATGTGCTATGGTGAGTGCTGTGAATTGTGTAAGGCTGATGATTCACAGACCTGCACCCCTGAAGCAAATAATACATTATATGTTAAAAAAAATAATAAAAAAATAATTCCTCTTTTCAGAATGACTTAAAATGGCCATGTTGGTAAATGCTTGAACTGAGTCAGAAGGACTGATGTCACCTAGTGAGAGACAGATCTTGCCTAAGTAGGTCTGAAAATATGGCTGGATAACGCACACTGTAGGCAATAAGGAGGAAGACGTGTGTTCTTGTCAGCGGTTAATAACCCAAGAGTCGCCCTTCCTTTACCATTTTTTGTTGAAATGCTGAGCTGCATGAGGCATACTGCACTATCCTTCCCAACTAGGCTAGGAAGGTCTCTACTAGACTAACTATGGCAAGGAGCCATTCTACTGAGAGAAAGGCCCTGTATACTCTTCAGTAGGGAGCCGGAGGGGGCGGGGGGACAGGAACGGTACCATAACTGTAACTGTGGTCTGTGAGTGTGAGTAGTAAAAAGCAAACATGTCGGGGCGCCTGGGTGGCTCAGTTGGTTGAGTGACTGCCTTCGGCTCAGGTCATGATCCTGGAGACCCGGGATCGAGCCCCACATCGGGCTGCCTGCTCGGCAGGAGGCCTGCTTCTCCCTCTCTCACTCCCCCTGCTTGTGTTCCCTCTCTGGCTGTGTTTCTCTCTGTCAAATAAATAAAATCTTAAAAAAAAAAAAAATTTAAAAAAAAGCAAACATGTCTAAGGCTGTTTTAAAGCAAGACAACTTTCCGAATGCGGATAATCGTAATACTTGAGGCTACTTTGTTTCTTCCATCACATCCAAGCCTAAATCCTAAAGTCTTCTTGCTTTAAAACAATACAAAGACTGCCCTCTCAATAATCAATTATTTCAAGAGTATCTTTTAATCACTAAATAACAGACAGAAATGGGAAATAAGAATTAAGCAACCACAAACATCCAAAATGAGTCTACTTACTGCCACAATCTTCAAAAATCATTTCATCCTTCTGGGCCGAATCTTTGTACTTCTCCAGGAACCTAACTATGTTGAGCACATATGCCTCATAGCTCTTGGGATCGTTAGGGCGAAAGGAAATTTCAGTCTTTTGGATCTGAGGAATCTGTGTTAATCCTAGTCCAGAGAGAAACAACAAAATAGAAAATCGTTAGCGGGAAGTTTGTCAACCAAGATCATTTGAAGCAGGTTCTCCACATACAAACAAGCTTCGCCGATTCCACTTACTAAAAACAATGGGTTAAATTCTTGCCTCTCTCGTGAAATCACTTCTCTGGCATAGAGATTAAGTACCTAAATACCAATGATGGTGTCTTGCTATCATATACCATTTTATTTACCCAGCAACACTTCACAATAGGCATCGGCTCCATTTTATGAATGAAACTTCTTGCACAGAAAGGTTAAATGCTTGGCCCAAGGTCACGGAGGAAGCGGTGGAACCAGAATTTCAACCCATGTATGCCGTACTCTAGAGTCTGCTACCTTTCCAGTAAGTCCATATGCTCATATTAAAAACAAACTGCATAGCTAGCTAGCATTTCTTGCAGGTGGCTTTCCTTTCCCTGACTGCATGTAAGCCTTTGAGCGCAGAGGGCTTTTACACTTTTTGTGACCAGTTGATGACCATTCCCAAAATACAAAACTCAAGACTACTCAACAGAGATAATTCTTTGGATCTTTAACCCCAACTGGGGGAACTGGGTTTATGCACAGTTACCGTTCCTGGTTTCCATCCCAAAAGCAACTCAAGTGCCAGTCAGTATAAAATTCAAAGTGTGATTACCTTGGATTTTCACTCTTTAACCAGCATTTTAGATTCTAAAATTTTCAAAAGCCTCCATCATCACAAGATTTCTTCAACAGGTATTTTCACACCACCATATGGCACTATCTAGGAATGATCCATTGCCTTCTAGTCTTGGATGGCCAGATAAGACACAAGCTGCCTGGTTACATTTAAATTTCAGATAAAACAGGAATCAATTTTTATAGAAGTATGTCCCTTGTAATATTTAGGACATATTTCTATAAAAATCAATTCATGGTTTATCTGATGATCAAATTTAATTAGGCATCCTGTATTTTATTTGGTAAATCGCACCACCCTATTCTGTTCCCTACTCCAGACCCACCCTCTTTGTGTTGGGCACAGAAGGCAGCTCATGCCCGTGGCCTCTCGCCTTCACCGAGGAGCATATTAAACCTGCCACCCCATAGGCTCCACCCCAGACCTGCCAAGTCAGAACTGCTACTGATGGGAGTCGAGAATCTCTAAACTAACGAGCTTGAAGGGTTCCCCAAGCGCTCTTGGTTTGAGAACCACTGCTCTGGGGAGTCAGAAGCTGACAGTGGCAATAGTGATGCCAATATCATGAAGACAAGGACATAAAAATCAGGCTTCAATTGGGGTGGGACTCAACGACAGCTCTTTCTTCTAATGATTAAGGATGGCTTTGAGCTTCAAAAGTGGTTATATAAAGAGGGAGGCCCAACTTAGGGGGCTTAATGGGCAAGTTCTTCCTTGCCTGCCATTCCCTAGAAGAATGGAAAAAACAGGAATCAAGACGAAGAATGTGAAGGTCTGGAACCTGAAGGACTTCACAAGACATGAAGAATCATCTCCCAAAGGATCATGTAGGACCTGAGGAATCCAAGGGAAAAAAGCTGTCAACAATGACAGAGAGGAGTCAAAGAAAGGGGAAATAGCGTGATTTGCTCTTACAAAAATCACCAGTTAAAAATAAACAACGGTTACTACAATTAAAAATATTTTTTAGATGTTCACAAATCCTAGAAAATTGTACGATTAAAGTAATTTAAGTATACCCTTAGCAATCTTTTCCTACATTTAACTTAGAAAATTGGCATTGTCGGGGTGCCTGGGTGGGGCTCAGTTAAGCGTCTCCCTTTGGTTCAGGTCAGGATCCCAGGGTCTCGGGATCCAGTCCTGCATCGGGCTCCTTGCTCCACAGGGAGCCGGCTTCTCCTGCTCCCCCTGCCTGCTGCTCCACCTGCTTGTGTGCTCTCTCTCCCTCTCTCTCTCTCTGTGTGTGTGTAAATAAAGAAAATTGGCATTCTAACCATTGATAGCACAGGAAATGATAAAATAGAAATGACAGATACCTGCAAAAATAAAACAATAGTGAGTAGAACCTTCCACTGGGACTTCATGCTTGAGAAAGCATGGAAAACAAGACTCCCCACTGAAATGGGGAGGGCTGGGGGGCAGATTCCTGGTTTGACTTAGAAACTAGATGTTGAAGTCAAGGTGACATGCCTGGACCTGTGAAGGGCAGGGGAAGGCCCAAGGCCAGAGGTTTAACAGAACTCAGGAGGGTAGGGTATTTTCCTAGAGTAATACTAGAACCAGCAGAGAATGAAGCCTATAGGCATTCGCACTGGAGGCCTACTGGGAGAACCCGTGCACGGCTGCCAAAGATGTCAGAGGCAAAGACCTTTTAAAATGTGTCACGTAGGTTTGCAAAAATCCATCTCAGGTATTTTGTGTGCCTAGGGTGGGAGTAGGAGCAGAAATGCCCTAATAACATCTACATGTGCAGGATCAACGGTGTTTCCAGGCTCGGGAGAAGGCAGGAGACGGGGCAGAGAGAAGGGTGAAGAGGAGGAGACCCTGTCCTCAGCAAGGAGCACTCTAGTAGCCTTCAAGAAGGGGATGGTGGGGAAGAGGCTGCTGGCTGCCCCAGGGTACACTGCAGGATCAGCAACAATTAGGGCAGTCCCTGAGCAAAAAACCAAAACGCTAACAAGATGTCACTGAGTCCGAGTGAGGCTTGGAGAGTCTCATCCAGTGAGTTTAAAAGAGGAGGATGAACCTAGAAGGTCATTTAGAGGAACATGGCAGGGTCTCAGCCACAAGGTGAGCATCCGGCTCTAGCTGTACCGGCAGCCCGTCTCCATCCAGCCCTTCCTGAATTATCTCTTCCAGTCGAGGACCGAGCTTCAGTCTCCTGGACGGGGTGACGTATTTCTCAGACTCTCCCAGAGCAAAAAGGACAAGAGGGAGAGGAGGTGGCATTATGCAGAGTGCTCTTCATGCCCTTCAGCGAGCCCAAGCTCTCCACGAGGAGGGCACTGCTAGTGAGTGTGTCCTTCAGGAGCCTCAGAGCTGTGGCCAGAACCAAGTTCATGCTCACCCAGAGACAACCACCAGGGATTCCCGTTAGCAAGCTCTCTGTGGTTAAGAACCCAATTTATGGGAACAGTAAGCATTATTATTGCGCGCACAACGGTACCTCTGGCCCAGGGAAGCCCCGCACACGTGGCCTCGTGTCTCTCTAGATCGGGCAAAGAAGAAATAATGTAAACCAAGGCATGGAATCATACCAATTTCCACCCAAGAGCCGGAACCCTTCAGTAAGTATGGCTCACTGTCTAAGCCCCACAGAGACTGGATGTTACCACGTGAGAGAAATGCAGCTTGAAGATGCTTGAAGAATCATGACTGTGTCCTATACGGAGAAGCATCAAAAAGTGAGGGACTGAGAAACCAAGAGTAAAAGAGACAGTTAAGGACACAGTCTTAGAATCCTACAGCCTGCTGAGCTGAGCAGACCTTGAGCCCAAGCCACTACCCTGTCCTTTCCATCTGAAGTGATAGACAACATGGGGAGAGGAGCCCAGGAATGACAGACCAACCCCAGAAAGGTCAGCCATGCTTTCCTGTTTGCTGAAGTTTACCACTGGGGTCTCTGAAGAATCTTGAAGGTGTAACTACCATAAGCCTTCGTGACCAACTTTTTAAGACACCCAACTTCTGCTCTAAGGATTGCTTCCAGAAAAAGAAGAATGCATGGTTTGGGTTCGTGACGCCATCAGCTCCCCTCTCTAGCCCTCACACAGATACACACAGAAACACCCAGGAGCCACCGCACAGCGTCCTTGGTGAGCACATCTGCTCTCCTCCCCCATGTCTGGCCAGCGTCTGCCTCCTCCTTCCTTCATCCAGAGCCTTCTGGCCTGAGAAGTTCTCTTCCTGGAAACTCTCAAATATCAATCCCTTTGCCTGTTCTGCTCTGGATCACCTTAATCAGGAGAGTTCTCTGACGAGATCTTCTCCAAACCATTAGGAAAATTCCTCTCTTCAAAAGTAATTTCCCTAAAGCAATTAGATACACACGAGGAGATGAAGGACCCTTGACCTATTATCTAAATCATTTACTTTACATTATCGGACTAACAGGAAAAGACAGAAAGGAATGGGACCCACGCAGATTTTTGCAACTGTGACACTCCCCCAGGGCTACACAAATCCCACCTTGCAGACTTGGCCCCCTCATTAGTCGTGTTCAAACTTGCAGTGGGTCCCTCTCTACACTGCTCACTCCTTACAGCTGTTAGACCTTTAGACAAGGATGGGCTTTGTTTCCAGTGGTAACTCCCAGAGGCCAAAGATAGCAGAACACTCCATCACTGGCTTGTGGTCTCAAGTTATCTTCCAGGAAACAGAAAGAACCTTTGGCCTCGCCAGTGTTCTGAACTTGAAGTGACATTCACCATGCTGAGTTCTATACAGCTCTGCCCTGGCAGAACCACTTGCTTTAAATTACATTTCACTTATTATTTCATAAAACTGCCTAAGACGAGTGAAATCATAACTTGGATATGTGAAATTTCAGCACTGGGTTTTTAATGAGGACACCATCTGTACATAGGATTTAGAGTAAACAAACAAACAAACAGAAAAAGAACAACAACAACAACAAAAAACTTCTCTGGCTTTGCAGTTGCTTTTTATAGTTCCCTTTTGTCTCTCCTTGGTCCTTGGTCCCCCCATCTCTTGAGAAACAAATGACAAAAACACTCCATTTTTGGCTTTAGAAGGTGTTCATAGCAGGAGGGAGAACTAGTAAGTAAAAGAGGAAGGGAAAGGGAAGAGGAAAGAAAGGCTTTTCACTAAGAAGTATATTGTGTCCAGTTAGGTTTATAATGTACTGAGTTTGTAACTCCTCAATTCACTTGTGAGTCTGAAATATTTAAACCAGAAGGAGACCACTGTAACCTTGTAACAGTTACTCCGGTGAATCCCAAAGCACAGCTGCTTGTCCGGTCATCTAATACACCCCTAAATCACCAGACCAAATTCTCTAAAGAGGCGTCATTTTCCATAGAAACCTCCAGCAGGGCACCCATGATGACTAATAAGGGCACCCAAGGCAAAGACACACAAATGCAGGCATGCACACAGAACACACGTACCATCTCCTGCACAGTCCAAGCTGAAAAAAAATCGAGGGGTATGATTTTATAGACACTCATACACATCTTTGTGCACAGAGAAACACATACACACTGTACACACACACATCTCTCCCCCTTCAAGTGCCACTAAAATATCCACCAGTTTTTATTTTTAATTATTTTACCTCTGCAAGATTAGGATCGATTTACCTAACTACAGGGAGGGCAGAGGAAAAAAGGTACTCCGGTGCTTTCCAGAAAGAAGCAGTTTTTTTTGCCTCACCACCTGCTGTAGGCTCAGCTTTTGATGAACTGTGAGATTTTTCCCCTCGGTCTATCTGGATGTTCAACAATCCTTGGTGTATGGAAATGCCTTCTCCTGTCTGAGCTAAATGCGACACATTTTGGTTGAAGGCCCCTTTCTGTTTTTGGAATTACCCTTCATCATCAGACTTCAGATTATCTAGAGTACTACATTCATTTTCAGGTGAACAGAGAAGGCATTATTTGGTTCAGAGGATCAATCTCAGAGGTCCCCTAATTTCAAAGTGATCTATCTTATATTTTCTGTAGCTCATAACTATGCGTATTCCTGATAAAAGATACCACTTTTATAATGGGAAAATAGAAACAAACAGCCAAACCCTACCATTTTATATTAAACTCTGTTCAAGGCCAAACGGAAGAACAAACATAGAGTAGATGTGACCTGTCTAGATACAGAAACTAACATCTGCCAAGTGACCAATAACCTGAAAGAAGACACCATAGCATATATATTTGATGATATCTATTCACGCACATAAGTGGGAAAAGCTATACTTTTCTGGTTGGAAGCCACTAGATAATAGACACCCCTATGCTGCTTCATCTCCCCAACTTCTCTCCAGTCCTAGCTCTGTGAGACGGGCCCTCCGGTCGGGTGATCGCTAGGATAAACACTGAGAAGCTGCAGGCAAAAGTGGCCCCGTCCCACGTCACCGCAGCACGTGCAGGCCACAGCCTGATGTTCTTTCTACGACATCCTTCACAACAAAAACCTCTCAAAGACGTTTCACAGATTCAGCATTTCCCCCCCATTATTCCTCCACGGGTGGAGGCTGTTGCCCAGTCCTAGGGGTCAGAGGTCTCTGCTCCCTTACCTCAAAGGAGCAGCCAGGGTGAGACTTTTTTTCTGGGGCTCCAGGAACATTTTTAAGTCAATCATTAGGCTTCCTGTGTCCCCAAGAGCTAACTTATTAGTGTTATCTTGGTCTTTACGAATGAAGAAATAGCCACACGGGGTGGCTGAGCTGCTGATGCCACCCAGCGGGGCTGGGGCTCTCTGAAGCATGAGAGTCTCCGGAGCTTGCTGCCCTAAACCCTTCAGCAAACTAGGAGTCTGGACAGTGGCTTCTGGAAATCCCAACAGCCACCAGTGTTAGCTCATCAAGAGCCACAGACTCTGGGAATAAGCTGGCAGGATCCATCTGAGGGTGGGGAGAGAGAAGGAGGGAGACTACGAGAGGCAGCCAGGCCTGGGGAGCACTGTGCGTTTCGCATCAGCTCCCAGAGTACCGATCAATGGAATCTAATGGAGACGGCAACGGAAAACAAAAACAAAAACAAGAACTCTCTATTGGCACTTTGAAATAACAATCCCTCCAACCTACAAGGAAGCCCAGTGTTTCCAGTACTCCCTTTGAAATTTAAGTGAGAGCAATACGAGTGATAGTTTGAGAAAGTAAGCAATTGAGACAGATTTAAGAATTTTGCTTCCTTACACTGAGATCCGAATTATGACGCCTTGTACCCTAACGGAAGACAAGATATTTCCCTGTCAAGATGAAATCAAAACTACTGCTGGCGCTGTGCCCTGCTGCTCTGCACCCCCAGGCCCCTCCTCGAGCCTAGGTACCGTGGCACCAGAGATGAACCTTGTCTTTTATTATTTTAGAGAGAGAAGGCGAATGGGAGGGGCAGGGCAGAGAGAGAGGGAGAGAGAATCTCAAGCAGACTTTCTGCTGAGCATGGAATAGGACTTGGGGCTCCATCTCACAACCCTGAGATCATGACCTGGGCTGAGACCAAGAGTCGGACGCTCAACTGACTGAGCCACCCAGATGCTCCAAGAGCACCAACTTTTTTAATGGGAGTTCTTCCAACACTGCACCATCTTTACTTCAATACAAAACTCAGGACACCTCGGTGGCTTAGTTGGCTGAGCGACTGCCTTCGGTTCAGGTCATGACCCTGGAGTCCTGGGGCCGAGTCCCGCATGGGGCTCCCTGCTCAGCAGGGTGGGGTCTGCTTCTCCCTGACCTCCCCCAAGGCTCTCTCTCATTCTCTCTTTCTCAAACACATCAAATCTTTAAAAACAAAACAAAACAAACAAAACTCATAGCAACCCACAACCTAAAGAGGAAGGACAGGAGCACACATTCATACCCACTCAGCAGGAAGCAAGGCGGCTGGGAAATTCCCCTGGGCACGCAGACTGACACTCAGTGACCTTCACGTTACTCCACTGTGGCTCAGTGTGTGGAGACTGGGGGAGGCCCACCACAGCGCTGGGCAGGCAGCGAGGTGTGCGGAGTCCCGTGGGCCCCAGGTGCTCTCCCGGCGGGGTGACGGCAGCGCCCCCTCCAGGTCCAACACATGCTGCCAGCCTCCACTGGGGCCTTGCCCAGGAGGGTCTCCCAGGGAGAAAACCGTGGCGAGGCTAACCTGGCCAGTGTGGGTGTGTTAAAGGGACAGACTACACAACAAATACAGTGTCACCTAATTTATATAAAAATATCTTTGAGCGTGTCACCTAACCTAATTTCTCCCAAACACTTTTCGTGGTAAAGCCGAGATGATATTCACCTTGTGAAAAATCGCTAAGTGTACAAAGCGTCCCTGCTACATCACCCAAAGCTCACAGTCTGGAAACACTGAATTCAGTCCCAGAAAATACTCCTTCCAGTAAAAAGAACAGAAGTGGCTGCTAATAGCTACCCTTCACTTAATGCCATTAGCTTTGCCACTAGTCACCTTCCATACATTTAGCCTCTCATTAAGTCCTCCTGGGGTGTTATTCCCATTCTGTAGAGGACAGGACAGCGGCCTTGGAGGTTAAACAGTGTATGGAATGGTGGAGATTGTGTCCAACTCCCAAGTTCCTGCTTTTGCTTCTCGGGCCAGCTTCACAGTGGACATGTGTACAGAGGCTTACAAACTTGGGGCTGCTTTCATATTTACGTTAAGTAATGTTACTGCACTTACGCTTTTTTTCCTCCTTAAATTTCACTTCCATTTTGTGACTAGTCCTTTCTTGGAGACTTCCCTGTTCGGCGTATCCGCTTATCCAGTATCACAAACAGACCCAAGCGGACTGCACAACTGCCCCTGTTTAATTTGGCCACCATTGCACATGTTATTCAGAAGAGATCTCGTTACAAGGTGTGCCCAGCATGCAAAACGCAGTCCAATCCCAGTCAGGCCGGGTCTGTACTCATGCCTCCAATTCAGCTACTAATAGCACTACTAAGTCTTCCAATCGTTAAATGATGTACCGAGTCTCCCACACTCAGTAGCTTCATCTGACAGAGACATGCAAGTTTCCCTCCTTCGCATTCACAAATATGGAAGCTTGGAGACAGGACAAGGAATCGCCGAGGTGTTCTCCACAATGTGCTCAGTCCACAGACCCAAGACACGGCCTACACAAAACATGAATTCTTGAGATGTGCTTTGACAGATGCCAAGAGTGAGGGGCCCTCCGAGCACCCAGGGATAGTCCCGGGCTGCACTTCGTGGCTCCGCTCACCTGCCCTCCCTGCTCCGGGGCCACCATCATTTTCAAATGACAGTCATGTCCCTTGGGAGGGCGAGAGCAAAGGGGCCTCTGCCCAGACTGTCCAGGCAAGGTGGTGGATAAGGGGAGGAGGAAAAAGAGACACTACAGGGGCGCCTGGGTGGCTCAGTTGGTTGGGCGACTGCCTTCGGCTCAGGTCATGATCCCGGAGACCCGGGATCGAGTCCCACATCGGGCTCCCTGCTCGGCAGGAAGCCTGCTTCTCCCTCTCTCAGTCCCTCTGCTTGTGTTCCCTCTCCGGCTGTGTTTCTCTCTGTCAAATAAATAAAATCTTTAAAAAAAAAAAAAA
>PITA01003894.1:0-45217 GCA_004023965.1 Spilogale gracilis
AAATTATAACATCCAGCCTCAACTCAGATGTGGAGAGGGGAGACTCTATATCACCTGATTTCAACTTTCAACTTTTCCATTTGGCATCAGACCATATTTTACCTATTTTATGTATTCATTTCTGCATCATCATTTTATTTCATTTCTTATCAATGTAAGCAGGATACAGTTGGGATTTTTACAACCAAACTCGAAGTTGGTGTCTTTTGATGGAGAAATATATTCCAACTACATTTATTGTCATAATTGTTATGGTTGATCTTAAGTTTCCTGTATATTTTCCAGTTTCTCTCTACTCCACTGTTTCTTGTTTTTGTTTTGCAATCTATGTTTTGTTTAGTTTTAATTTCTATTGAAATTTAAAATTTAGAAGCCCTATAGTAATTACTATCACATGTGAATATTACTAATTACAATTGTAATAATGATAGGCCATTACCAGAAAAAAACATAATCAGTAACAAAAAAGACTAAAAACAGGAGGTTTAACAATTTGAAGGAATGTTCTGTAATTGTTAACATTTTATTTTTTAAAATATTTTAGTATGGAAAAAATTTCATAATATAATCAAAACTTGACCAAAAAAACCAACTAGTACAGTATGATCCCAAATGTATGTGTGTGTATATATATTATAGTATTTATATAAGAAGGACTGAGAGGTAAATACATCAAAATGGCAACAATGATTGTCACCTATTTATCAGTTAAGGGTATTTTTTTCTCTACTGCATTTTTCAAAATTTTCCAAATTTAGGTAATGACTTCATACTATTTGAATAATCCGAAATCAACCACTAAATTGAATTTCAACATGCTTATCAATGAGGTTCTTAGAACGTAAAAACAGCAGAAACTCTTCTGAAGACATGTAACAGATTATAGGGGTTAATTAGAAGTCCAGGGACCCAGTTTACAATGGATGGTCACAGGCCACGCTCTTTAAGAAGGGTGGCTAGTTCCAGCCACGTGGTAAGCTTGGTATTTGTGGATAGACAAATGGATGGAAGGGAACTTGACCTGCACTCTGCAAACTGTTTCCATATGTTATTATACAGATCACAACCTTGAGAGGCCCCCTCACCCACAGATTGTTTTAACATACACCAAAAGAACATACAACAAAATACTCCAGCAACTGATTTTTTTAATTATAAAACCATGCAACGTATTTTTCTAAACTCAATTTTTAATGCAAATGCAGCAGTGAATGTATCTTCTCCCAGTTTCTATCCTTAGTTTCAATTCTATTACTCTTTTATCTTAAAAAGAATTCAGTGCTCAGTTTCACGTTTCATTTACAAAGCCATAATTAGATTTTGTTACTTTGGAGTTTATAATCCAATTTGTATCTATGGTTCAGCCCAGTGGAATGAATTTGCCTGGCAATCATACGTACATATTATAAACTCAAATACATCTCAAATTTTAGACTCTTTATAAGGCTATGATGAGTTTTAATACCAAATCATTGTCATTTTTCTTAATGAAATAGATTTTTTTTTGTCACCAATATTGAGCTCTTTTTTTACTGAATCTTTCCTTATTGATTATAAATGGAGAGAGAGGTTGAACTAAGTTGACTTACAGAAGAATGCTGATATTTATACATTCCCATTCTCTGTTATACCACTTAAATATAATGAATACATACATCTTTAAAGCTGTCTTAAAGTTTGAGCATATTTTAAAAATAGGACAATTGGAAATAAAACAATACAAATTGTATAAAAGGCATAAAGAAAAGTGGAGTTCACTAGGCATTTAAGATAAATTGATTGCCACTGGGTACTAAGTTTGCATCCAATTTTCCTGTAGTTAAATACAAATAAACACACTGAATTACATAGAGATTAAAATAGTTAGGAAATATATCAGCAAAGATAAACTTTTTGCCAAATCTCAATTCAAACAAAATTTGATTATGTTTCCACTTATGAAAAATGTTGAGCATCAGCACAAAATACTTTCAACCAACTTTACCGAAGATAGAGTGACTGTATTTAAGTAGAACCTTCATGCAAGAGAACTGTATCCTAACAGTTGACTCCTGTCTTCCTAGTTAATGTCCTCATGCAACTTTTTCACAAATACCAAAAACTTACCAACTCCAAGATTGAGCTACCTGCCCTCAAATCCTGTTGAATTAATCAGTGCTTTTATTTCACACCAACAGAAGCTCATTTGCCATCACCTTCGTGACGGGTGTTTTGCTGGAAGGATCATAGGGCAACTACTCTCTAATTCCACCTTTTGCCCCTTCCCACTCTAGGGAATGGAACTAGATATTGAAAGCTTTGAGGAAGGCTGGCAGTACTCTCTAGCTCTCATCTCTGCTGCTCTCTGCTCATCTGCTTCATTCCACTGCAAACCTGAGATGTCCATGCAGCAGACAACTCTCCCATAGATCATTCTTTGACATAGGTCTTTGGGTCTTCCAGTTCAGGTCACAAAAAGATATGAACTGCCTCTCTCTTCTTACTCTCTAGAATCTCTAGAATCTTGTCATAGGAAGGCTTCTTTCAAATCCCAGAGCCTACCGTGCTCTCTTCCCGTTATAGCCTTCGCCCTGGAATTCTCCCCTTTCTCCCCACTCAGTGTCCGTTTGCCTTGCTAAGTCTTAGGGATCCTTGGGCTTTCAACTTAAAAATCATTTCCTCCACACTCTCCCTTCATTCTTAAACCATTCATTCATTCATTCATTCATTCATTCATTCATTCCATACATATTTACTGAGTAGCTACTATGTGCCACATAGAATGCTGGGTACTAGATGAGCATTGGTCCCTTCCTTCATGGAGCTTGTGGTCTATGAAGAATATATAATTATGCATATGATAAATACAAGAGAGGAAAGTGATAGGATAAAGAATAATAGGAGGAGCTCAGGTGGTCAGAGAAGGTCTGCCTGAGAAGGGGTTTTCCGCTGAGCTCTCTGAAGGACCAGGAGTAAGAGTTCCGATCCAAAGGAATCTGACTATGTACCAGCTCCATGGTACATCTGGAGAACTGAAAGAATGCCAGTGTCCCCCAAAACACTGAGAACGTGAACTAGAAGGGTAGCTGTGTTAGAAAATGAGACCACTTTCCCCCCTCAAAAAAGGCAGTAGAAGAGAGTAATCCTCACAACTGCTCTGGCACATTTTGACTGGTAGAGTCTTTAAGTATCTTTTTTTAAACGTTAATACATTGGGCAGGGCAGCACTCTGCCATTCACGTTCTCACCAGGTCTGATTCAGTCGTTGGTGCTCATTTGCCAACCCCCGGAATTCAAGTTGGAAGGTGCTGGAAACAACTGAACTGGTTGTTTTGCACATTCTGTTTCTGCAGATATGCAGAGAAACTCCAAATGCAATGTTTAGAATCTTTGTGGTTATAATATAGTGGAATGGGCTGGGTGGAATCCTGGAGCTACTGTAGAATTCAGCTCATGATGGTAGTGAGAACCACAATGGCCATATTGGAGGCTGGTCATTCTATTTCTCTGGATAGTAAATGCTCCCAGATTATTTATATAAGAAGATAACTTAAAGGAAGTGCTCTTAAAAGTTTTCCTTCAATCTCATACATGTGTTCTCAGGATTGATTACCGATTGTTTCCTTCTTTTTATATAACGTTTCTGTATCACTATGATAAGCCACATCTGCCTTTACTTGTTTCAGTAAAATTCTAATTCAATATGTAGTCTCTGCATCTAATCTAGACAAATAATATATTTTAAAAACTCCCTGAACTGGGGCTCCTGAGTGGCTCAGTCAGTTAAGTGTCTGCCTTCAGCTTCTGTCTCAGGGTCCTGGGATCGAGCCCCTGCTGAGCAGGGAGCCTGCTTCTCCCTCTCCTTCTGCCCCCCCTCCCCCCCCACCCTTGTGCTCTTTCTTTCTCTCTCTCTCAAATAAATAAAATCTTTAAAAAAGAAAAAAACTACCTGAACCAATGTCCATCAAATTTTTAAAACTAAGTCTAACACACTTCAGCCAAGTGATAACCTTCCTATAGAACACTTAAATACAAATAATAATGTTGCTTTTAGTATTATAGCTAATTATACTTTTTAAAATATATTATTCAAGGGTACCTGGGTGGCTTAGTCATTGGGCATCTGCCTCTGGCTCTGGTCATGATCTTAGAGTCCTGGGATTAAGCCCTTCATTGGCTCCCTGTTCAGCAGGAAGCCTGTCTCTCCCTCTCCCACTTGCCCTGCTTGTGTTCACTCTCTCACTGTGTCTATCTGTCAAATGAATAAATAAAATCCTTTTAAAAAAAAAAAGAAAAAGAAAAATATATTATTCATAGCTTTCTCCATGTGTGTTTGCTATGTAATACTTTTCTTTATCAATGAAATTCCCATCATTATTTTTCCCTTATTTGTTCCTCCATGAGATTTTAGTGACACTAAGTGGTCATTGTTTATGACCATTTTCTTATCAATAATCAGTTGCATTTGTTGGAAAACAATATTGCCTGATGATAACAAAGGAAAAACAGCACACAATGTTTTGGTATGCCTGTTAATTAAATCTTAACAAAAATATTTGAGGAATAACCTGAAATGTCAGTTGTTGGATATAATGTAAAAACAAACAAAATAATACCCACTCAGACACTTAAAAAGGTCAGAATCAAAACTGAGCTAAATTGGCTGCTCTTTAGAAAATTA
Organism: Spilogale gracilis; assembly: GCA_004023965.1. Lineage (NCBI taxonomy): Eukaryota > Metazoa > Chordata > Mammalia > Carnivora > Mephitidae > Spilogale > Spilogale gracilis. Next base: position 4,661 of record PITA01003894.1, read on the forward strand.
GTCCTAGCTCAATTTTTCTATGATATTTTGGATTTTTTTTCTTGATATTTACAATTAGAGGACCTAGTGAAATTCTTCAGCACTCCAGTGGTCTTTCTTTAATGGCACCCGTTGCATTCTCATTTATTTTGCTGGCCATTCAATATTTGATATGGCAGGAACAAATAGAATGAGGGTCTAACTTTATTTATTTTTTTATTTTTTATTAACATATAATGTATTATTTGATTCAGGGGTACAGGTCTGTGACTCATCAGTCTTACACAGTTCAAAGCACCCACCATAGCACATACCCTCCCCAATGTCCATCACCCGCCACCCTATCCTTCCCCCCTCTCCGCCCAGTAACCCTCAGTTTGTTTCCTGAGATTAAGAGTCTCTTAGGGTTTGTCTTTCTCCCCAGTCCCATCTTCTTTCATTGTTTTCCCCTCTCTTCCCCCCATAATTCCCCACCCTGCCTCTCAAATTCCTCATATCAGAGAGGTCATATGATAATTGTCTTTCTCTGATTGCTTTATTTTGTTTAGCATAATAAGAGGATCTAACTTTATACCTAAGTTACCTAATTCTACATTAGGTTCCTTGAAGAGGTACTTGTCAGTGAACTGTGATGTTGTTTCTTCAATAAAGTCAAACACAATAAATGCTTTTCTTTATTAAATTGCTGTCCTGAAAGGAATTTTTAAGTTAGTAGTGGCCAAAATATGTAGCCAGAGCTCTAAATTACACCTATACATGCTATCTTTTCTAAAGATCTTAGTGATGCATATCTTAATTCTCATAGGCAAAGGACCCAGAGACACTTAACTAAATATGAGGCATTCTGCTATAAATTCTAACATTTCCTTGCTTCTTGTCCCCTTTATAAAAGATGGTGGCTTCTAGGGTGCCTGGGTGGCTCAGTTGGTTAAGCGACTGCCTTTGGCTCAGGTCATGATCGTGGAGACCCCAGATCAAGCCCCACATTGGGCTCCCTGCTCGGCGGGAAGCCTGCTCCTCCCTCCCTCACTCCCCCTGCTTGTGTTCCCTGTCTAGCTGTGTTTCTCTCTGTCAAATAAATAAATAAAATCTTTAAAAAAAAAGATGGTGGCTTCTCAGAGCCCTTCGTAAAGGCTGGTGCAAACTTAACACTTCCCAACCTCAATTTATTTCAGTTTAATGTGGAAGACAACTCTAGCTATCCTGTTTGGCTGATTATTTTTCCCCTTTTAAGGCCAATCACTGAGATGGCAAACATGAGTTTAACTCTTAAGATGTAATGATCCATACTTAGAAATTTTATTAACTATATTACACTGAAAAAGAAAGAATGTTTAAGTATAAACTGGGTTTTACACCCAGCAAAGAAATGTCATGCTTCTACTTATAAGTGCTTTCAGAAATATGTTTTATTCTGAACATTATGAAAACATAATAAACATAGAAAAATGCTTCAAAATTTATGTGCCACAGAAAGTGACCATAAATTGTTTCCTAGTGGAACAGTGTGATGTTCCATACAATAAATGATGAGCATATATTCAGTTTGGCATTAGGGAGATCAACTTATAATGCCAAATCAAAATAGAAATCGTAAAGGAAGCATACAGAAAGAGATAGTGGTCCATTTACCTATTTCTTTCTCTTATTTGTAAGTTTTTTTTATTTGGATTTTAAAACTTCAAGGTGTAATTTGTGGTTTTTCCAATTTTAATCAGCATTCATAAGTTTGTTGTACAATGTCTTAGGTTTCTATTACTAGCTTTCTTCTGTGGTCATGGACCTCCAAGGTTGAAATCATGGTATCAGCCCTGCTCTGGTCTCATCAGAGTTGGGGATCCTTTCCCAAGATGTTTCAAGGTTGCTGGAAGAATTTAGTTTCCCAATATTATAGGATAGGAATTCCTGCTTTCTTGGTGATTATAGGATTGAACTCCCAACTTCCTTGCCAGCTATAGGCCAGGGACCTCTCTTAGCTCTTAGAGGCTGCTAAGAGTTCCCTATTATGTGACCCCTGTCTTAGGTCCTTTTATTCTTCCAATTTCTGATTTCTAGGAAGGCCCAGTTCTTTGGAAGACTCTTCTGAATAACTCAGGCTCACCCAGGAAAAGCTTCCATTTGATTAAATCAGCATCAGCAGATTTGAAACCTTAATTATATTTGCAAAAACTCTTCACTCTTGTCATATGGCACTGTCTAATCATGGGTCTGAATTAGAATATATTTGCAGCCCTGCTCACACTCAAGGGCCATGTATAATACTGGGACAGTACCCTAGTGGGGAAAGAATATTAGGGGTCACCTTAGAATTTTGCTTACCACATGCTATAAAAGGCCAACATCGGGATGCCTGGGTGGTTCAGTTGGTTATACAGCTGCCTTCGGCTCAGATCATGATCCTGAGTCCTGAGATTGAGCCCCACATGGGGCTCTGCTTAGTGGAAAGCCTGCTTCTCCCTCTCCTCTGCCTGCTCCCAGCTTATACTCAAGCTCTCTTGCTCTATCTCAAATAAATAAAGTGGAAGGAAGAAAGGAAGGAAGGAAGGAAGGAAGGAAGGAAGGAAGGAAGGAAGGAAGAAAAGTCCAAATCACCAAGAAATCAAATAATTTACTGAGTACCTTCCATATTCCAGCACTATTCTATCCATTTCATTTCTATTAATTCATTTTGATACAACAGTTCTATGAAGGAAATACTCTTATTATCCCTGTTTTAAATATGGGAAATTTTTGAGGCATTTTTGAGGCATTCACTAACTTGCCAAGATCAAGCCAGTATCACAGTTGCTGTAATCCTAGGTCAGCTATGTCTGACTCCAGAGACCTATGCCATGTAGAAATGAGTCACTGGATATCACTGGCCAAAGAGCACATTGTCATAGACTTTTAAGGAGAATTACTGGTTTCAGAGGAATATTTCTTCCCTTAATCATGCATTTATCAATGAACAAAGATTTATTTATTTATTATTTTTAAAGATTTTATTTATTTATTTGACAGAGAGAGATCACAAGTAAGGCAGGCAGAGAGAGCGGAGGAAACAGGTTCCCTGCTGAGCAGAGAGCCCAATGCGGGCCTCGATCCCAGGACCTCAGGACCATGACCTGAGCCGAAGGCAGAGGTTTTAACCCACCGAGCCACCCAGGTGCCCCCAAACAAAGATTTATTGAGTTCCTCAGTTCCTGGGACACGGGGCTGAGCAATAAGTAGTTATACAGATCTATACTAGATCCTTGTCCTGGAAGTGCATGATCAAAATATGACAAATAATATACAATGCAGTATTAACTATAATCACCATGTTGCTAAGAGGGTAGATCTTAACATTCTTTTTTGTAAAGATTTTATTTATTTCTTTGAGAGTGAGAGAGAGCACAAGCAGGGAGAAGAGGGAGAAGCAGACTGCCTGCTCAGTAGGGAGCTCCATGAAGGGCTTGATCCCAAGACCCTGAGATCATGACCTGAACCAAAGGCAGACGCTTAACTGACTGAGCCATCCAGGCACCCCAGATCTTAAAAGTTCTCATCAGAAGAAAAAAAAATTGGTAATTAGGAATGATGAAAGATAACTAGACATTATGGTGATTATTTTGCCATGTATACAGGTATCAACTCATTATGCTGTGGAAGCTAATATAATGTTATATATCAATTGTATCTCAGTTTTAAAAAATGGGAGAAATAAAATAATCATATGCTTTTCCTAAATAGCAATTAAGATCTTGAATGCCTAAAACATAATACACTTGCCAAACAAGTGGGGCAGTCAATAAATGTAGACCATTATGAGCTAAAAATTTCACAGAAGACTTCAGAAAGGAAATGGGACTTTGATGAAAGTGATTGGGTTTACATAAATGCTTATGCTGGAGATGTGAATGAACTTTTTACATATAAAAGAAAATTATCTAGGGAGACTTTGAAACACAATAACATGTTGTAGCATATTGTAAACTGAATAAAGTATATAGGTTCTGTCAGTTTAAATTCTTCTAGGAGCTAAGAAATGCAAAACCTGGAAAGAGCAGAATGGAGACTCTTCACCTGAGACTCCTCAACTCCAGAGGAGTCTTTCTCAGAGTGTGGTGCAGTCTTCCAACATCAGTGCACCAAGAGTTTGTTAACATGCAGATGCTAAGGCTTTCTGTGGCTATACTCAGTTAATATCTCAGAGAGATGGTGTGAGGAACCCAGTGTTTAAGAGCCACCTGAGGGCATTCTTATCTCAATAACCACTTTCCTGAAAGGTGCATAAACTGGCTATGAGGTAGAACAGATCCTGAAACAGCATACCAAGTCTTGAACCCGTGTGCCCATCTGCCTGGAGGGAAGCTCCATGGCTTCCATCAGATTCTCAAAAGGGGGACGCCTTTCAGTTAAGCATCTGACTCTGGTTCAGGTGATGATCCCAGGGTCCTAAGCTGGAGTCCCATCTAGGACCCCTTGCTCAGTGGGGAGCCTGCTTCTTCCTTTGCTACTGTACCCCCTGCTTGTGTGTGCGCTCTCTCTGACAAATAAAATCTCAAAAAAAAAAAAAAGATTCTTAAAAAGGTGTGCAACCCCTGCCACCCCGCCAAAAATTGTTAAGAATCATTGGAATACAGGAAAGAAGGCTAAGGCATTTTAAAGAAAGAGAAATGGGATGTTTTCAATGTTAAGGGGATCAGAGCTATCTAGCCCAGGCTAGAACACTAACCTGAGGGTGGGTCTGAGCAGGCAGTGATGTTAAATGGATGATGATGCTGACCTCATGTTACCACCTCTACTGAAGAAGAATAAGGATCATAAAACTGTAGCGGGAGGAATTGAGACAGGAAATAAATACTTTTTCACACTAAAACTGCTGAGAATACCCCAGAGGGTGGGAATAAACTAGATAATCACCCATCCAGAAAGTCAGACACACTAAAAGATTGATGATTCAGGTCTGTCGGCTTTTTTCAGCAGAAAACAGAATTATGCATTTGGGGCTGTTTTTTGTTATGACAGTCCCTGCAGTGGTCCTAATAAAGGAAGAGACTTTATGACATTTAAGGTATTTTGAATGTTTAGGTTTATTAAAAATTAAATTTTAAGTCAGTCCCTTATTATGTTTTCTATGTCCCTCATTAATTATCCATTATCATGGCAAAATGATCAGTGTCACAGTTTAGTGGATCAGTTAGTGGTATTTTAAAAGGCATGTGTTGAGCATATATTGCCTGGCTAATTTTCTACTAGAAAAAGATAGAATTTTATATTTCATAGTACCCATTTAAAATAAACTAAATGTATATTTATCAGTGGAACAGTGTAAATTGTCTTGGGCTTTGGGTAAAGAGTCCCAATAATAACCAGTCAACTTCATTAATCTGTTGAGAAAAAAATCTATCAAACATGTTATCTAACCTTGTGTAAGAGAACAAAAATGGTGATTTTTCATTCAAATGGTTTGAGTATATATATTTGAAGAAAGTGCTTCTTTGAAAGAATTGTAAAGAGCTGCTACATGACTGGTAGAATAATTTTTGTTAATTATTAAAATAAAATTACACAAAAAAGATCAAATAAGAAGCTAATTATACAGACGAACCTTAAACTAGCAGCAAGAAAAAAATGGAGAAACTATCTTCACTATTACATTGAAAAGCTACGGGATTCTACAAAGTTTAAGAAAAGGATGAGATGGATAGTTCTATCTGTAAGTTTTCATTTATGTTTTAGAATCTCCAAAATATAATTTCATTTGATTGTATTAATATCAAAGAGAAAGGTTGAAACGTGGAAGGAAAGTGGAAAAAGTATGATGTAGAAGTAGACTAGGAAAACCCTGTTTACCAGATGATACACAAACACCCAGGACCTTGTCCAGTGCAGCCGAATGAAGTGGCAATAATAACCTGTTCCAGAACTTGGATTCTACTCTGACTTCCACCACCAGCTTTTGTTTTAATTTTTTTCTGATCCATCATGGTTCTATGGAGTAACCTCATGAACACTTTCTCCCTCAAAGTGCCGAATCTCCCTAAATCACTTAACATATTAGAAAATGTTGTCAATGAGAGAATTTCACTTTAGCCTGAAACCTGGAACGGAATTTAAAAGGAAAAAAAATCATTTTTATTCCTTCACTGAACTTTACATGACTTATGGCTTAATAAATGTTTTACAAATGCTCATTTGAAATGAAGAAAACGGTTTCATAACTTTTTCTTAGTATCAGTGTATTTCTTTCATTTATTTATTTATTTTTATTTATTTATTTGACAGAGAGAGAGATCACAAGTAGACAGAGAGGCAGGCAGAGAGAGAGGAGGAGGAAGGCTCCCTGCTGAGCAGAGAGCCCGATGCGGGCCTTGCTCCCAGGACCCTGAGATCATGACCTGAGCCTAAGGCAGAGGCTTCAACCCACTGAACCACCCAGGCGCCCATTCATTTATTTTCATAGAACATCAAACTTAGAAAAAAGGCACAAGTATAATACAAGGAACGCCTATATATTCTTTATGCTGATTTATCAATCCATTTTATTTATCATTTTTTATAATTATTTTAGGGCCATTTATGAGTATATTGGAAACACTGTGCTCCTTTACCCTTAAATACCTCAGCATGTATTTTCTAAAAATAAGTATATCCTCTTACATAGCCACACATCAGTTCTCAAAATCAGGACATTTAACAGTGCTATATAACAGTATTATTATTTAATCCAGAGTATACATTTAAATTCCATCACTGATTCTTTATAACAAAAATGACCCCATAGAAACTTCCTGAAAATACACAAGAAACTAAAGAAGTCATTATATATATATATTTTTTAATGCTTTACTCTTGGGGGTGGGAGATGGTGTTCTCTGCTATTCTCTATGGGTTTTAGAGATTTTCAGGTTTGTTTGTGTTTTTTTTTTAATAATAGAATAAGAGCTCAGGGTTTTCGATCTCTGGTTTTTCTTTCCAAAACCAGCTAACCAGCAAACATTAACCTTTCTTAGACAGAAGTGCATGGCATAGTAAGACAGATCTCTTTACGCTGGTCAATAGAGCAGGAACAAAATTAATGCCCAGGACTGGTGACAAAGTATGCCACTCACTTCCATGAAATAGCATATATCTGTCTAGGGCGAAAAGCATTTAGCGTCAAAAACAGCTATCAGGATTTATTTTGCACTTTTAAAATGCTCTTATACTTCTTCCATGCACTCACCACTTAAAATCGTGGTATTTGAGAAAGAACTTCAGGACAGCCTCGCCAATTAACTTATTCTTTCTTAGACAGAATAGCAAAACGCTAACCTGAAGAAATGTTCTATCTTGGTAAATGCACATAACCATACATGATATTAAACAAATAAGTAAAATTATGCAACTCAACAAAGTTAAGAAGATTGAAATTTGAGAAGTGCCGGAGGCCGGCTCCAGCTGAACTAGCAGTCCCTGAAGGAAGGATGGTGTCTGCGAAATGAGAGAGCCCCAGGATCCATTTCCGATCACGTGCCAGGCATCTCTGCCTTGCTGGCTCTCAGTGTGTTTACTTATAGGCAAAAGTTAAAGATTCTCAGGGCGCCTGGGTGGCTCAGTTGGTTGGGCGACTGCCTTCAGCCCAGGTCATGATCCCAGAGACCAGGGATGGAGTCCCACATCGGGCTCCCTGCTTGGCGGGAAGCCTGCTTCTCCCTCTCTAATTCCCCCTGCTTGTGTTCCCTCTCTGGCTGTTTTTCTCTCTGTCAAATAGATAAAATTTGAAAAAAAAAATTAAAGATTCTCATGAAGGCAAATTTTCTTTACAGAGAATGATTTTTGATTACACAGTGTCTTTGTTAGAGAAACCCAGTGCTTTGATCAGTGAAACATGTTTTTGCGGGTGCACCTATCTACAATTCAGAGTTAACTCCTTCAGCCAGACCAAGGACATGTTAATTAGTAAGGTTTTCTACAGTTTCTTACATTTGGCGCCAAGGTTATAAAGGGTAGACTAATGGTAAGGTGTTTTTTTTAAGCAGGTCTTACAGATAAGAAAGCAATTGAAAGGCTTAGATGAGTTGTGTACAAAGTTTAAGCTACATTATTAATACAATGGCCAGAAGTTAGTCTGTCTGGCCTCAAGGAAAAAGATAACTTATTTTGCAAAGGGAAAAGCGCTTGCTCAAGCCTGTTTTCTATGACGGGGTGCAGAAATCTTTATTTATGGATCCTTTGTGTGCGTGGCAATGTTCTTGTTAGTACAGTTTTATTACCTTAAGCCCATTATTTAACCATTCAGGAGCCTTGACATCTCCTCCACAGAGCTGCAGGCAATTTAAAGGGAAAGTACAAAAAGTACGCTCTTAAGGGCTGTCAGGGGATTGGGTTTGGTTTAGAGCATCCTGAGCCCCTGATAAGAGTAATGTGTTTTGCTTTTAGAATAAAGACCAATTAGTAGAAAAGGAGATGCTAGTTCTGCACCATTGGCAGGAGGGAGGCTCAGACTGCCTTTTCCTTGCTATGACCCCATCTGGCCTAGTGGGGTTATTTTCCAGCGGCAGGAGGTGTGCTTCAACTGCTAACTTCTCACTGAGACCTCTGGAAGTCAGTGAGTTTTCCCGTGAGGCAGGAGCTGTGCTCAGACTGCCATCTTCCCCACGGTGACTCTGTCAGCTTACGAGACCCGGGCAGCTCCCAACAGAGAAGATACAAATAACAAGTGTAAAGATATTTTAAAAATTGAAAATCTGTTTCTAACCAGAGAACTTTAAATACCATGGCATTAGCTAACAGAATTCAGTCTGCTTTGGTATTCCAAAAGTCCTACACTGTGGCTCAGTCTGCATCCAACTTCATAATTAGGTCAGAGAAATGATCACACTGCCTCTTAGGCCAAGAGCAAGAGCTTAAAGAGTATTTACAGCCCTGAGTAGATAAGCCAAGGTTATTTACTTCGGGGTTTCAATATGAAATTCTTTCAATTTTGAAAATCTTTGGCAATTTTCTCTATATCTCAAGTGAAAACTACTGAGCCAAGGAGAGAGAACTTTTGGTCTCTGTGAGAACATTAATTCATTCTCTCACTCATTCAAAAGCTATAAACTTGAGCTTATTGATGGAAGCAACAGCAAGATAATAATCATTATCTGTAAACTAGTTTTCAGTTTGTAAGAGACTTTAGCATAATATCATGTAAACCTCATACTTAATTCCTATAAGATAGAGGTTCTCAGTGTCTCCATTTTATAAGTGCTTACAAGAATAAAATGTTAAACAAGACAGCCCTGTGTACTTAAGGAAGTTAAGGTTGCATGGTAAAATACCAGCTAGGTAGAATTTTTGTTAAATATGGAGAATAAAATTTGTATTTCAACTTGTTTGGTATGAACTACCTAGTAGATTTCAGTTATACAATTACCAGGGTCTCGTATAAGCCGTATATTATGATTAGAAGAAAGGCTGATCAAACTTGGAAAAATGGGGCATAAGTATAGAGTTAAAAGTTATAGGTCAGCAAGATTCAATGATAGTGAAATTTACACTCATTTTTTTGTATATTCACATGAATAATTATAGGAGATTTATTGTGACTAGCCATAAAATAATCTGTAAATAATGTTGAGAGGCAGTTTTCTGAATTAAGATTAGCATTACAACTCTGTCATTGACTAAATTAATGATGTTGGGCAAATTTTTAATTCTCTGAATCTGTTTTCTCATGTGTTAAGATGAGGGTAGTAATGAGTCTCCTTTGGTTTTTATATAGATTGACCCTATGCATAAAATACCTAATATAACTCAATGAATGTTATCTCTTCTGTATGAGTACATAAATAGTTATATATGGGATTATTTATATATTTCTAAATACTGTATGCCCTCTGGACTTGTGTAAAGGTAAATATTTCTCAGTGTGTGTTTCTCTTCAGTAAATCCTTCTGATACAATTTTACTGAAAAATGAGGGAGGAAGAAACAATGTTATGAAACGTTTTTTACAAAAATATCCTCAGTTCTGCAATCACTGTTACATGTGAGTTTAATAATCCCTCATTATCACTCTAAGAAATGCAAATTCTTCATAAGAATGGTTTCTTTTTATACCATACTTTGTAAAACTTCAAAATTTTGTTTGGGGGCGCCTGGGTGGCTCACTTGGTTAAGTGACTGCCTTTGGCTCAGGTCATGATCCCGGAGACCGGGGATCAAGTCCCGCATCGGGCTCCCTGCTTGGCGGGAAGCCTGCTTCTCCCTCTCTCACTCCCCCTACTTGTGTTCCCTCTCTGGCTGTGTTTCTCTCTGTCAAATAAATAAAATCTTTAAAAAAAAAATTTGTTTGAAGGGGTGCTAACATGGATAGAGACTGAAGTAATGTTTACCTACATTTGAATCTTTATTCAAAAGAAAGATAATATTTTAATGAGTCAGGTTCACAATCTCTGAGCAAATCTGGGCACTTGGGACCAAAGAGATCATATTGTAAGAGACAACATAGTATAGTGGGAAGTAAATGGGCTTTGGAGACAGACTGCTCTAGTTTATAAAACCCCGCTCCTCCAATTACTCCCTGTGCAGTTTGGACCATTCTTCTTAACCTTGCTCAACTTTACTTTGGACTGTTTCAACAGAAACTACTAATTCATACTCTTTAGGGCTGTGGAAAATATTACAGGGAATATGCAATACTTGCCAAATGGGATAGGTGTATAGTAAAATCACATTTCTTGGTTTTAATTTACAGCTATTTTGATACAAAACTTTATGACACTGACAAAATGTTCAGTTAGCTTTCTCTTTTATATCATTCTTTTAAAAGAGGCATCTTCAAAATCATCCTTCTGTTAGATAAAGGGATCCTTTGTTAACCAGTAGTGCTAGGTTTATTTTCCCTTTTGAAATGTGGGATAGAGAGCAGGTCTCCAGGATGGTAAGGGTATGCCAGCTGCTAACTAAACATCAGGAAGGCCAGAGCAGACTGCTACCAAACTCACGAGCAATGACCCCCAGATTTATTTCTCAAAGAAATAACATAGCAAGCAAGCAAACAAACAAACAAACAAAGGAGTACTTTCCAACTTTACTGGGCAAGGGGGGAAAAGACTCATAAAATGTTAATAGCTTATCTCTGTACATTTTAGATCTATTTAGCTACTAAACCTGTGAGCAAAGGACTCATGTTTCCACTCTCCTTCAATCAGGGTGAACCCACAGTAAAAGAATAAAATGAGCAGCTTTTTATTACACTGTGTCTCCCAAACCTCATTTCCCAGTCCACATCTCCTACATCCAACAGTGCCAAGTCTTTTTGATCTTTAATATCCTCCCCCCTTGAAACATCACCTCTGATGTTTCATTACCATGTTAAAAAAAAAAATACAACAAAAACACAAAAACCAATAGTGGCTTAGTGCTTTATCCCTCCTATGGGTCTTTGTATTTCAACAGAGGTCAAAGGCTGATATTTCAATGGAAAACATGAAGCATAATTTGTTTTAAAAAAAAAATGCCAGGCTTTTGGAGAAAGATTGCCAGATTAGGAAGATGATTAGAACTTCCTGCAAAAATAAAGTCATTTTGGATACTTGGTGCTGAGCCATGTCTTGAGTATTTTGGTTAATTCAAGGAAAAATGAAAGTGTCTATCAGATACACTTTTGGCTTATTCAAAATGAAATATTCTTCAATTAGTACACCTATTTTATTGAATAAAACAGGAATAAAAATGAGAAAATGAGCACCACTTTTAGCCTCTAAAATGTTAGTTCCTGGGTGACTTTTAAAGTCGTATCATCTTTAATTCCTCAGACTTCCTAAGATGTGTTTCTAGGTGTTGTCCCACTTCATACTTGTCTTGGGAGGTGAGCACCATTATCATCCTTGTTTTGTGAAAGCTCAGAAAACAAAAGTAGTTAAGGTTGACTAGGTAGTTGTCAATAGAACTGAGGCTGGAATTAATATATCCTGTTCAGTGGACTGTTTACTGAATAATGAATCTATTGTGAGCCAGGTCACTTACCATCCAGTGCCACTGAGCTTTCCTCATTATTATCGCAGGCTTTCCTCTCTGCTTGGCCTTTGTACGGCAGAACAAAAAGGGTTGTGCAACCCTAGTGCCATGAGTTACCCAGCGAGGAAGAAGGAGGGCTTTGGTTCCCCAATTTGCATTGTACCACAAAGCTCAGAAGCCCCTTGCCTATTCTGGGTTATCCCCCACCCTCAGGCTAAGTTCCCTGGGTTAGACTGCTTTTGCCTAAGAAACAAAAAACAAGTCAGAGCTCTTCTCTTTGGAATGGAACTGTAGATCCTTTGGAGGCTTATTCCATAATCTTTCTTTGAGCCGAAAGGTACTATTTGAAATTGGCATAACCAACTAAAGGAGTTGATAACCAACTGGAACATATGATCATGTTTTTCCTAAATTTAAGGCCTAATTTTAGCCATGATCCAAACAAGTCTTGGTTCACTGTGGCTCTTGTGTCTACCAGAAGCCTATGAAGGAAAGCCAGAGCCCTCTGGTTGGCAGTGTGTTGATCTTTTGTAAAGTATACCAGCCAGATAAATTGATCTCATAACTAGTTTGCCAAGCATTTCTGCTTTTACCAAGAAATGGGAAATTATCTTTCACACCAATGACATTAAATAATCACATTTTTCCTGAGATTTTTCTGCGTTGGACATGAGCAATCAAGGCTGTATGATGTAGATGTTTATTAAATCCCTGTAAAATCCTCTGGATCTTTTGGCAAAGGAGCACCTCTGCCGTTTGTTTTCATTCTAAAGAATTGCATCCATAGGCCACAATCTGTCTACCATTCCGAAATCTAGCCAGATGGACTGTTAGCGGGTCTGTTCTAATTTGGGAACCATTCCAACTCTGAAATAAAGTGCCTTAATAATTTTGTTCCATGTGTATCAGCCACTGACTGAGGTTTTGGCCCACCACAAAGAGCAATTATGCAGCTTTCTCATTACTATCATTATCCATCTGTAAAGCATCCTGTCAATAAACTACATTTTCTGCTGGCTTGGGGGTCTTTTTTAACCTAGCCTCCTGAATATGATCCTGCTCTGCCTAAGGTAAAAGGCAATGACAGCGAATAGCAACACATGCAACGGAAGGACTCATAAAGATAGACAGTGACCAGGGGATAGTGGAGCAGACTGAAAGATTGACGGGTTTTCTTCCTGTCTCTAGCAACATCCCACCCTTGGAGCTACACCCTTCCAACAGTGTAATTAATCTCTTCAGGGCTTGTAGGTGTAGCTATTTATTATAGAGCCTGCACTTGCCTTTAGATAGACTTAATCATGCAGTATCTTTCCCACAATTGAGAAAGAGGGAAGTTCTAAAGTAGTAAGAATATTATTTTATCACTACTTTCTTTTATTCATATCACACAGTTATGATCATGATTTCTGCATGGTTATTTGTGGATAGTATTTGAGAGTACTCAGCAGTGACTATAACAGTAAAACTCATACTTTCCTTATAGTTTATATAAGTAGTTTTTTAAAAATCTCAGGGACAGTGATCTTTTTAATTTGGTGTGAATATTAACAGCATTATGAGTTTTGTTGATCTATTTGTTTAGCATGTTAAATACGCTTCAGCTATAATTTAAAGACAAATTTTGTGATAATCTGTTGATGATTTCATCATATTAAAATTTAGCTAGACATTGAATTTTGACTAACACTTTGGCCACCATATTTTGGGGTTGTTTCAGTTATCTTAAAACTAGAAAAGTCCTTTGTTTGTTTGTTCTTAAGCTTCTAATAGTGCTGGCTTTCACAGTTGGCACTGTTGACCTGGAAACCAGTATAAAGATGAACAGAATGAAAGAAATAAGGATTAAAAGAATGTAAATATCATTGTATGGTCACATGCATTCATATTGCTATGAAATTCTGGAATTGCTTTGAAGAATATGTAAAAATTAACTCAAGGAAGAGAAGTATTTTTCCCTATCTGCTCACTAGATTGATGATTTGTTAATTTTCCATCTTCCAAAATGTTTTTTTTAAATTTTCACCTCTATTTTGTGATATGTAAAGGTAATGTACGATTGAAGGAAATATTCCTGAAGTCACAGGACATGTGAGAGGGACACATGGAACACCAGAGGTGATGATTTAGCACCTCAGGTTCCTGCCAATGTGCAAAGAGTTTAACAACAACTCCATCTAGTTTCCCACACTAACTTCCATCCCACCATTGCCTAAAGCAGATTGTTCACTCAGTGAAGTCACATGACCATCCAGACTGCTATGTGTATCAATTATTAAGTCAAATATATTCTAATGAAGTCAAAGTGAAGAAATTAAAGATAAGAATTAAACATCCTGTCCATGACCAAAAAATGTTTTATAATTTAAATATGATATAAATTGTAATAATACTCTAATTTTTATATCCCACTGTGTTCTCTCTGGAGAGCCCTTTTTCCAGCCACCTCCAACTAGCTTACAGCAGGGGTTCTCAAATTTTCGCTTGCCTGGGAATCATCTGGAGGTTTTGTAAAAGCCCTGATTACTGGGCCTCATCACCAGTTGCTGGCTCAGTAGGCCTGGGGTGGGGCCAGAGAATTTGCATTTCTAACCAGCTCCCAAGTGATGGAGATGCTGCTGCTCCAGGGTCCACCCTTGGAGAAACCACTGGCTTAAAGGACCATCCATCCCGCCGGGATTGGATTCTCCATCAATCAGCCATTTTGGAGGCTCAAAAATGAGTAAAGACTTTTTTTTTTCCTCTGCATAATTGAGATACAATTGACATGTGACATTATGTAAGTTTAAGGTGTACAAGGTGTCGATTAATAAGCAAAGAATTTTTATAAGAATCTAGGAAAGTTAGAGGACTGACAGGAGATGCTCTGAATAGCATCTAATACTGTTTCTGGAGATTCATTCTTTTCATGGATGTTGTTTGCTCTCCTCAATCAAAGAAGTTAACCACCAGATACCTGTGTGACTGATTGCCATCTGTGCTCTCCAGAATCTTGCTAATAGAAGAACATGTCAAAGATCTTTAACGAATTTTAAGATGCACCACTGGTGGATGATCTTAAGCACTTTTTATATAAGGGAAATTATGGACCTCCTGTCTAATATATTACGCTGATCCAAATAAATGAAGTTGAGCCAACTCTTTTGTATGATGTGGCATTAAATTTAATTAAAAAGTGGGAATAAAGTTTCTATACAGTTTCTAGAGTGAAAAAAACCGGTCCACCTGCTGAGTCCCCGGTTCAGCCTAGCACTCAGGGGCGAGGGAGTATTCTCCGCTGGCAGGACAGCACAGATCTAATGTTTCTATGAAAATGCAATTGGTCATTGCTTAAACTAAGCAAAAACTTGAATATTTTGAGTTATAAATTTACTACCTCTGTCTGCCACTGACTTCCTCATGAGGATCACCTAACCTCTCAAACAGCATATTTCCCCAGTTACATATGAAGGACAATTAACATTGACCTGCCCCATAGTTTTGTGAGAACGCTTTTAATAGAAAAGAGCTCCTTTCAGAACTAAACTTTCTAGAATAATGATCAAAGCACTTACTACCGTATCTTTGCTCAATTTGATAAACCAATTTACCTGAAAGTTCATGATGTAAGACATAAGTACTGAGAGTAATGAAAAAAAAAAAGAACTGTTTCACATGTAGAAATGTGATGTTTGTGAGGTTTTTGTTGTTTTAAGGGGAGTACAAATTGAACCATTAATCTAAATGTAGAGGAAAACTTTGCCTTCACATACATTAATTTTATTGTACTATCTTTCCAATGACCACTCTAAGTATTTTTAGAGTGGTAATTACTGACTTTGCCCAAACCATAGCCATTTTTATTCATCCATGCATTCATTGAATAAACACTAATACTTAATGTTCTATCTGAACTGTGGTTGGAACTGTGCCGTGACCCTACATTTTAGTCAAAGTTGTTATATAAGTCCCAGATACAAGATATTCAAACATGAAATTAAGAAAGAATAAAGAAGATAAATGAAAAGATATCTGTCAATTATGGGATGACAAGTGAAAAATCAGATCATATATGCAGTTTTATGGTTCTTCAAATTGTTGCTTTACTTTGAAACCACATAAAATACATACTTATATCTTCATCAAATATCTGCTTATCAAATTTCATTCACTTAATAGAGTTATCCATGCATGCAGCAGACACTGAAATAAACTACTTTGCCTATGGTCATATTTCAGGCCAGTGCCTACAGCTATAGAACACAACATCCCTCCAAGAGAAATTAAAGATCATCATTTCCCACAAAAATAAAGCCAAACATTCCTCTTTCACAAATCTCCAATTAGTTAAATTATATATATAATATATACTTATATTTATATATATACATATATATGTATATGTATATAATTTATATATATTATATATAATTTATATATATTACATATAAATATATTTCAGGTTAAGTTAACAATGCAAGTAGGGGTAAATCAGAAGCTTTATTCAGGACAAGTATTTTAGGGTAAAATAGGTATTATGGAACTCAGACTATAACCTTTCACTGTGGTTTTTCCATTAGGGTTTAATTTGTTCTTTAAGGGTTAAATATGAGTAAGATATATTTCTAATTCTTTTCCCATTAAAGTATTCTCAAATTATTCAAAAAAAATAGTTTCGATATATTTAAATGAAGAGTGCTATTTTAGAAGTTATTTACATTACATCATAAAATTTCAGATTTCACAGCAACTTCCCAAACATTGTTGAGGGTGTACTTTGGACCAAACACTGCACAAGGTGCTGGTAACCCAGAAATGAGTGCAGTCTGGAGGTGTGCCGGGAGGTGCTCAGGCCACTGCTAACCTTTGTTTGTTAGTAAGCTACAGAATTTATTGGAACATAGACTTAATTTTTTGGACAGACCAAAAGTGTCATGGTACTTACTGAGTAGTTCTAGATTTTTTGAACAAAAAAAGACCAATATATCAGGGCAGGAGACGGTACTATCTTATACTCTGGAGCCTCAGATAAACCAGTATATCACTATGCTTTTTGAATAAGCTTAGTAAGTTAAATTAAAAATATTCACCTTGAGGAAGTGACAACAAAACCCCCATATCTGTCATTAAAACTGTGCAGGTCTGTTTCTTGCAAAGATACATCACCTTTAATTGTTTTCACCCTAAAATGGTATTTCCTTCCCCACTAGAGCAAACCTGCATAAGATACAGAATTCTGCCCCCATGAAATAGGCTTCTGTTTAGTGAGGTGCCTCTGTTGTTTCTTTTATAATGGCTGTGGGCTGTTGTTTTGTCTCAGAAACTTATATACAGAGCTAACCCTAGATGTTGTTTTGAGGTGGGTAGACTTTGGGATGCTCTTTTTCTTTCTTTCTTTCTTTTTTTTTTTTTTAAGGTTTTATTTATTTATTTGACACAGAGAAACACAGCTAGAGAGGGAACACAAGCAATGGGAATGAGAGAGAGAGAAGCAGGTTTCCTGCTGAGCAGGGAGCCCAATGCGGGGCTCGATCCCAGGTCTCTGGGATCATGACCTGAGCTGAAGGCAGTGGCTCAACCAACTGAGCCACCCAGGCGCCCCAGGACACTCTTTTTCAAGAGTCAGTCATTTTCTGAAGATGTCTACCTACTTTAATCAGAGGACCCGAAAAAAATTTTATATAAAAAATTTATTACTTGAAAATCACAGTACTAATGTGTAAAATAAATTTAAGTAATTAAATTTTCAAATTTTATTTTTGTAAATTTATAGCATTATGGTTTAGAGTGATTAAAGTTTAAAACTATATATAAAGATTTTTGGGACATGCTTTAAATAGATAAACAATATTTAGATATAAAATTTAAATATAAATGCATGCCTTTTAATAAATAGTATACAACACAAATTAACTTATAAAAATTATATGTAAATTTGTGAAAATTTATAAAGTGATATAAATATGTATTTGAGTTTGTATAAATGTACATTTATATTATTTTACTGTATATAAATATATGTTATTATGAAATACATATCTATATTTTATATTTATATATATTCTTGAAATTCACTCATGTGCCAAGCCATCTATTTGATAGAGAATGAGGAAGATATGTTATTGAGTGAATATGAAGTTCTGCTAAAAGCTTTAGAGCTACTTTTATCTATGATCACGCTTTATAAAGAAAAATACATTCCATAATACAAATCCAAATTTGGGAAAAAGAACAGTCATGAAGAATAGATTTTTTTCTCGAAACTATTTTATTTTGATTCATAATTTTATTATTTTGGAATAAATTAGTTCTTCGTATATCAAAAGAATAGCTAACCTATTGTCATGTATCCTGGGAATGAATGACCCAAAGCTAGAATTTTGTATCTTATGTTTGCTCATAAATTTACACTGTCAAACATAGACTCTCTCTACTCTTTAGAAAAAATTTTGTGTAAGACATAAGGAGCTATACTGTTGAATAAACTTCTAAAACTTACATAGTTATAAGAACTAACATCTTGTATTCTTTCTGTATTGACAAATAACATGGAGTCATTTTGTTTCTTTTTGTAATAATATACTAATAGAAATAAAATTTTATAAGTTATCATCTTACATTATTTTATATTCTTTGCATATCTTTAAAGTCTTACTAACATTCTTTACGACCATGCTTCAATATAACCCATTTACAAATCTAAGCAATTCAAAATAATCATTATAAATTGCAATCCAATTTTTTCTGTCTTGTCTCTGAATCAATATCAATAATACTTTATCCCCCCTTCTTTACACTGTTCTATAGAGTGTATTGACCATTTATCTCTAAAGAACAATACAGTATGATGGAAGGATATAAACGAAAGGATAAATGCCAAAGGAGGCAATGTCTCTACCGTGCCCTGCTATTGCATACAGTGTCACCTTAGGGAAAATTGCTTCATAAAATCAGTGTCTAAGTTTCTCACCTACACAAACAAAAAACAATCCAGTTAACATAGATAGGTGCTAAAGGCTCTTTCTGTGTTTTACTGCAAATGAATCCTTTTGGAATAATGGTTTCTAATCTTTATATTGACTCCTCATCAGATTAGTTTATTGAGAAATGTCCATTGATTCCAATCACATTTCATTTGCCCTAGTTCATTTCCTATGACTAGAAGTGACGATGAAAGCAAAAATGTGAATTTCAAGTTTGCTAACATGTTCCACTAAGATTAAACACTGATTTTTCCCTACACACAATTATAATTCTTTTCTAAAGAGCCTCACTTTTAGATTCACTTAATATGAAACAAGTCTCTAAACACATAAAGAACATTAACCAAAAGAAATATTGAAATCATTACTGAAATATTCCATAGTCAAAGAAATAATCTGATAGGAAGTTAATACACATTCTATAATGCATGTAAAGAAGTTTAAGAACACTTGTAATAAAGCTGTTTCTGAGAAAGCTACAAAGTGAGGGAGGAAAACAACCTAAGGATCAACACTGATTAACTATTGGACCCCTGAAGCAAATAATACATTATAGGTTAATAATTATTGTCAATCTAATTCATAACTGGCCTAAATTCCTAACTTTTCAAATTGACAAATTTAATGAGTTAAATCCCTCTAGTAAAATCTCCAACGTTGGTATCAGTGAGTATACTACGGCACTGAAACCAGAAGGGACAGATTGCCATGTGGCAAAGCAGACATAACTTGAGTTTCTGGCTCTGGTTTTCTTTGCTTTGTGTCTAGCATATACACTATGCTCCTCTGTGTCGTCTTCTGCTCTCAGCGGCAATTTGAAAGAATCTTTACCTTTGATGGGATAGTTATTTCTTTACTTTTCTTTTTTTAAATATTTTATTTATTTATTTAGAGACATAGCAAGAGAGGGAACACAAGCAGGGGGAGTGAGAGAGGAAGAAGCAGGCTTCCCGCTGAGAAGGCAGCCCAATGCAGGGGTTCTATCCCAGGACTCCGGGATCATGACCTGAGCCGAAGGCAGACGCTTAATGACTGAGCCACCCAGGCGCCCCAGTTATTTCATGTTATCAGTGTGAACATGGTTCTGAGAAACCCAACCAGGTTCCTTCTGAGATAGCTTACAAATCCCTAGTAGCCTAGCAACTTCTGTTATACTAAATCCAGATTCTGAAAGAAATTCAAATAATTGGAGAAAAGTACAGCAGAGAGTCAGTGTTAAATGTCATGTTTTTAAATATTTTTTGAATTAGTCAAATTGGGAAGATAGGAAAGCACAGAATGAGAAAGACAGGAATATTTAAGTGATTTCTAAAAGAGCATTATCACAAAAAGAAGAAAGATAATTTTCTCTGTAATTGAAGCCAGAAAAAGAAATTCAGCCTCAAGATCTGAGGTTACTATTTGACCACAAAACTTGCCCAATAATGATAATTATAATTGACGTTTATGAAGCGCTTCTATGTGTTCAGGCACTTCTCTAAGTACATTGCAAGCAATAATTACTTTAATTCTCCAAACAAACCTATAAGGTAAAGTTTATGTGAGCCTTCAATTTTGATTTTTTTTAAAGATTTTATTTATTTATTTACTTGACAGAGTGAGGGAGAGAGACACAGACAGCACGCACAAGCAGGGGGAGAGGCAGGCAGGGGAGAAGTAGGCTCCTGTTGAGCAGGGAGCCTGATGTGGGGCTCGATCTCAGGACCCTGGGATTGTGACCTGAGCCAAAGGCAGCTGCTTGCCATACTGAGCCACCCAGGTGCCCCATAGCCTTTTATTTTTAAAGATGAAGAGACTGATGCTTGTGGAGGTAATATGACTTGACCTGAAAATTTCAGTTTTATAAACCAATAGGGGATAGAAAATTCACTTTCTTTAAAAGATACTTTCTTGTGAATTACTTTGGAATCAGTTTTCTGAAAAAGCTTGGAGTCTCATTACCTACTTAGGGACAAAGAGTTAAAGATATAGCTATCTATAGAAATTATACACACTCTTGGACACACATATATTCTTTTCATTTTTATTTATTTTATTTTTCTAATATTTTGATAATTCTTTGAGGTCAATTGCATATATGAGTTCCTTGGGGGAAGAGAACACAATTAGTAAGTTTTGGGAACAAACTGGAATTAAATTTGCTTACTTAGTACTAGAAAGCATTTTTTTTCCTTAAGCAGAAATAAACTTAATAAATAAAATATATGAGATATAAGATTATAATTTGATTATAACCTAGAAGAGAAAATTATAAATATGTGTACAAAAAAATAAATTGGAAAAAATAGACTAAAATATTGGAAGTGGTTGTGCTGGGGTGGTGGGACTCCAGCCAATTTTCTTCATTCTACATATTTTTTCCATTTTATTTAATGAATGGTTGTTACCTCTATGATGAAAAATATTTAAGCATGGAAATAGTAAATGTAATTACAGAATGCTATAATCAAAGAGTCTTAGAGTTATAAATATATTATCTAAAATGAATTTCTATAAAGTATGGGCATCCATTATAGAAATTTCTAGGCTTTAATATGCATATTTGATAGATTCAAGAACTTAGAAACAAATGACTTCAAAAGGAAATCTACCTCATTATCAAAATATTAGATATTGGAGCTTGATATTGGATTTTTAATATCTACTTATAGAAAACTTTTTTATGTTGACCTAAATTTTATTTCACTATTATGGTTTATCCTTAAAAATATAGGAACAATATCTAGAGTTAAAAAAGCAAGCAAAAGGAATGTTTTGCATTGATTTTGGAAGTGTTGCTTTATTCAAGGCACTGTGCTACACACAAGATCAATAAAATATGAGTCCCACCCTCAAAGAGTTCCTGGTATAGTTGAGGACAGGAGACACATACCCAAATAAAAGCTGAAAAAAAACAGAAGATGTAAAAATGATAGACTTGATTCATTGGTTCATTCAGCACACATTATTGATGACCTAGTAGATGATGGGAACACAGTGGCCAACAGAAGCAGTCTCCGCTGTAGATAACATCAGAGTCGAGTAGAACAGCTAGCTGGGAAATCCAGTGATTAGGGGACAAATATATCCATTTACCCATATTTTTATCTTAGTTCATTTTTAAAGCTTTCACTAACCATCCTTTGTGCAGCTACCAAAAATACCTCCAAAAAGAAGAGTGAGAGCTGTAGAAGGATGTCAAAATTAGGACCTTATGGAAACAGATTTACCATGTAGAATGAAGTAGGCAACAGTTTGTATTTAAAACTATTGGAGAAAAAAACCTCAAAGCGAATTTTCTAGGTTTTAAGTGATAAGAAAGGAGATAAATGAAGAAACTGATTAAGCCAGGGATAATTTCATGGATGAAATATTCTCTAGTGTTCCTTGGAAGGAGTAACTTCTAAACCACTATATTCCATTACATTTCGAGGAGCTCACTATTGCGAAGCAACGTTTTTAGAATGCTACTTTACATTAACATTAATAATGTAGTGGCTAAGTCATCTCAATTTTCTTAGCCTGTTTGATAGAAACAAACAAAACAGGAATAAGCTAATTAAAAATAAGTTGCTGATGCTCTATCCTTTGTTTTTTGCCTCCAAAAGGTTTTCAGGTGGCATAAGAAAACACACCTTTTAAAATTTTTGCTGATATTTACTTAAATACTGGTCTTTTTTCTTAATCACTTGCATCTTCATAACCACAACGGAGGAAACCGTGCAAAACAAGTAGGATGTGGAGCTAAAGAAGCACGGACCTCAGGCAGCATCAGGGCTCCTCCTGGTGAGGCCTCCCATCAGCTTAAGATCTTGACTCAGTTCACTCAGCTTCAAAATAGGAAAGGCTGAAAAAAATTGTAAAAAGAAGTACCAGACCTTCTGCTTAAAATACTTCACTTTCGTGAGGTTCATCTTTGACTTCCTTCCATGGCTCTCTCCTTCCCTCTTCATCTTTTTTTTTTTAATTAATTAATGATTTATTTTTTGAGAGTGAGAGTATGTAAGACGGAGGGAGGGGCCGAGGGAAAGAGACAGAATCTTCAGCGCACTCTCCACTAAGTGCGGAACCCTCCCTGGGGTTGGATCTCAGGACCCTGAGGTCATGACCTGAGCCATAATCAAGAGACAGACACTCGACCAACTGAGCCACCAAGGGCCCCCCCCTTTGTCTTTCTCTCTCTATTGCTCTCCTTCTCTTTCTGCCTCTCAATCTCATACATGCACACACATACATGTATTATGTATAAACACATGTACATATGTATAAATGTATATACATACAAAACAAAGCCATAAATGGACATTTGAGGTTTATTTCTGACACATGTCCTATTTTCTCATTTCTTGTAATGTGCTATGCAACATAAAATTTAAAAAATTTTTGGAGTAAAGACCTGATGCCCAGATCTTCTGTTTAGCCATCAGGTTTTTGCTAATAAATGTAGTATCTTCTTAGGTCTCTCCAAAAATATTACTTGTACTTACTTTGAAGTCCTATTCTGTTACCTCCATTAATTTTCTGTAGGTTTTATTTGTTCTGTTATTTGAATCAGACGATCCTTTCTAATGGTATTAATTTTCCTCAAATATTTGGTGATGATTGTCTGTTTTTATTATTGGTGAGGGTCTGTGTCCTTGGCCTAGTGAGACTCCCCACTTATTTGTCTGTGAATGCAGGTTCCACTTTTGATGATAAAAGGGGAACACAGTGGAATGTGTGACCCAGAGGGCTGATGATCTAGTTTCCTGAGGCTTCCCTGACAAAGTACCTGAGTTTGACATGCCTGGAGGGATTTTTTCTATTCCATGATTCTAAAATCATTTTTTCTATTCCATGATTATAAAAACATTCATCTGTTTGGTTTTTTTTAATGTTTCATGTTTTTACATTTACTCATTTCATCTAAAATATATTTAGATGTAGGGAATGAAGAAGAACCCAGTTTTTCCCCAAATGACTTTGCCGTTGTTCTAGCACCATTTATTAAGTAATCCATCTTTTCCCTACCAACATCAGATGTCTCTTTTACCCTGTAATAAATTCCCATGTGGAGCCGGACCTATTTCTGGATTTTCTATATAGTTATACTGAATCCTTTTAAAGTTCTCCTTGGGCCAGTATTTTACTCAACAAGATTTCCTTATCTTAGATAGAAAATATATCCTCATTATAGCTATAAGATAGAAAGTAATCCTAAGGGGTTGATGAGTCAGGCTGCCCTCACAGTAACTATGTACAGAGAAGTGTGGTGTCATGTGTGTGTGTTTAATATCTTAGATCCTTAAAGTTTTAGTAGCTTGAATATGAGAATAATTTAAAGTTGTCTTTTCTTTATATATAGTTCCATCTGCTCTTAGTTCTTTGTCTTGTAATCTTTCAGAATTCTAAAAGGATGGCAGCATTTTTATGAATTATTATGCTACATTTTAAGAGTGTTTTTGAAAAATAGAGATAGTAATAATTTATGTATACTAATCATTCATAGTTTATCATATATAATTATTTAATCTTCCCATGTGAAGAGGCATGATAATTATTAATCCCATCTAAATTTTATAGGATTGATATCTGTCAGAGATATAAGTCATTAATCCAGGATCATAGGGATGCCAAATAACAAAAAGATCCCAAATCAAACCCAGACCTTTTCGGAATAATAACGCAAAGCTCTTTCCAGTATTTCAAATTTCCTAAGTTTACAAGCATTTTCAGAGTTTGGGCTCGGTACAGTACTATCGTAAGATATTGGGTTATAGGGAAAAAATCTCCAGGTCTAGCTCCTTATGTTAAGGTGGAATCACTTGCGAAATCCCTTATCATTTAGGCCAAGGCAAAGCTGTGAAAGCTGGTTTATCATGATACCCTGTTGGCAAGTTTATAGTATCCTCTTCTCGAACACCAATCATTGCATATTCTCCTGGTTCTAATGGGCAAAAATATCTTAATGTCCTGCCCAAGCCTGTCCTCCTTGGACTTATTCTCATGCTCTGGCTCATAATTCTTTTTTACTGTCAATGCTATGATTTTACAGTTCTTCATCTTAAAGTGGTCTCCAGAAACCCATGATAATTTAAGAGTGATGCCCACAATACTCTTTTTGGCACCATTTGTATTTTACAAAAGACTTTTAGTAACTGATTGTTGCTTTTTGTTATTTATTTCCTTTTGGAAAATAGGTGGCGATATGGGAAACATCACCTATCATCCTCCTAAAAGAGATAAACAATCTTAATCTGTACACACACACACACACACACACACACACACACACACGTGTATACATATACAAATATATACGTATGATAGTGCAAAAGCCCAAGAAAATGGGCCTTCAAATGGAAAGATCTAGGTTCTAGTCCTGTCTTTAGCACTTATAAGTTGAGTAATGATGGCTATATCTAGCCTTTATGCATATGGTAAAACATGAGGAAATTCAATTTATTTAAGCCTTGTGTCCTTATCTATAAAATGAATATATTTCCATTTGTTCTCCCCATTAAGTGTTGCTATGAGGTACAGTTAAGATCACATATGTAGGGTCCCCGGGTGGCTCAGTTGGTTAAGCCACTGCCTTCAGCTCAGGTCACGATCCTGGAGTCCCAGAAGCAGAGTCCCACATTGGGCTCCCAGCTCCACAGGGAGTCTGCTTCTCCCTCTGACCTTCTTCCCTTTCATGCTCTCTCTCACTCTCTCAAAAAAAAAAAATCACAAATGTAATAATGAATTGCGAAATATAATGTAGCATAAGATTCAAAGATTCAGAGCAATATACTCTTAGGGATGCTAATCTTCATATGAATTCTTCTTGTACCTTTCTGATCTCTGTTGGTGTGAGGGATCTACTCTTGGTATGTAAAAAGATTGAGATTGACACAAGCAAATGTGCTAACTATTCTGCAGAACCATTGGGACTTTAAAATAAAAATTCCATCCTGGCATGCCTGGGTGGCTCAGTTGGTTGAGTGACTGCCTTCGGCTCAGGTCGTGATCCCGGAGACCCAGGATCAAGCCCCACATCAGGTTCCCTGCTTGGTGGGAAGCCTGCTTCTCCCTCTTTCCCTCCCCCTGCTTATGTTCCCTCTCTAGCTGTATTTCTCTCTGTCAAATAAATAAATAAAATCTTAAAAAAAATAAAATAATAAAAATTCCATCCTAAAGCATAATAACAAAGTTTTCCATCTCTTCCCTTGCCCTATGAGTTAACCAGTAGTTTATTCTCATTATGTCAAAGGTGGGAATAATTCTCCCAATATAGATTCTCTTTGTCTTGGCCACAACTGGAACTTACTACTTTTTTTTATCAGGCCAGTATCACAGCAGAAATAACCCAGTCAGCAGACAGAGTGGAGCAGATTAGATCTATAGGATGTCAGTATCATTTTCTCTGTTTTCAAGGCAAATGAAATCTCTCATACCTTAGTTTCAATGACTAAGACAAGAAGCTGGCCTTGTGGGGAGAGGTCAAGTGCAATTGGATAAGGACCTTGGTCTCAAAATATATTAAAGATGAGAACATCATATAAAGATTAGGATGAAGTTTCCTGAGCTGTTATAAGAACTAGAGAACGTCAAGTTTCAAGGGACCTTAGATAGCAGCTAATAAAGCGCTTTCATTTTATAGATGGGGAACTAGAGCGGTTCATTGATTGGCCTGAGATGATATAGGTACAGTAAGTGGTAAAACCAGGACAAAAGTATGTATTAGTAATATCACTTGAATATTAACATTTTAGCTCTAGTAGTTACTTACATTTTTTAAGTTTACTTATAGTTTTACTTATAAATACTACTTCATGAATACTTGGGGCACTCCCTAAAATGCTTTCTCCATCTGCCCAGGATACAGAACTGGTTCTACATATGGATTATATACTCAAAAGAAACTTCTCATAGAGAGGAAGAAGAAAGTTAGTAATGCTGCATTCTGTTGTTTTCATTGTCATGCTCCCTTTCTCCTTATATTTCCTTAATTTGAAGGGTTTTTGCTCCTTTGCTTCCAGGATGCCTAGAGCAACATGCCTTAACATTGATGTTCTCAGGACATATGTCAATTACTCCTTCTCAGGACATATGCAATTACTCCTCCAATCTCTCTGTGCCTCATTTTTTAATCTGTAGAATGGGAGTAATAGTAGTACCTACTCCATCCATTACTATAAGAGTTAAATGAGACAATATATGTAAAGCACTTTAAACTTTGCTAATATAGGGTGCCTGGGTGGCTCAGTGGGTTAAAGCCTCTGCCTTCGGCTCAGGCCCTGATCCCAGGGTCCTGGGATCGAGGCCCGCATCGGGCTCTCTGCCCAGTGGGGAGCCTGTTTCCTTTGCTCTCTCTGTCTGCCTCTCTGCCTACTTGTGATCTCTCTGTCAAATAAAATAAATAAATAAATAAATAAAAATCTTAAACATTGCTAATATATAGCAAATGCTAACAGTATTAGCTATTATTACCACCATTGTTATTTGCTAATTCTTTCTTCAGACAGTGTCAATGAGATATCACTTTTTTAAAGATATGATTTGTTTGAGAGGGAGGGATGGGAGAGAGAGAGCGCGTGCAAGAGCACAAGAACAGGGGGAGAGAGAAGCAGACTCCCCCTGAGCAGGGACTCCCCTCAGCTCCCCACTCCCCAACACAGGGCTGGATCCCAGGATGTTGGGATCATGACCTGACTTAACTGACTGAGCCTCCCAGGTGCCTCAAGATATCACTTTTAAAGGTATAAAGCTATTCATAGGGCACATGGAAAAATCTGGCTAATAGCCTCAATAGAATATTTGAGCTTATTTTAAAAGCCTTATTTAGCAGCAGAATAATTTTAAGATCCCATTAAAATTTTTCCTTTTCATTTTAGTGATATAAGATGGTATAGAGGATAGTATGTGTATGAACAGAACTTTTCTTCTTAATGTGTAAAACTTTATTTGGTTATGAAAGAAAAAATAATTACCAGGAATACACAAAAACAATCCTATAAATGTGTAAATCTCTCATAATAATCTTACCAAAAATTGATACATGTTAATATCTCAATTGTATATGCTTTCTAAGGAACTTCTACTTCTCTGACTATATCTGGGCCTTCTCTCCCTGACTTATTAGGCTTTCTAGAGGCTACATTTTTAAATTATAGTTTATTCTCAAAGAGAAATGGAACAGGCTCAGGTCACAATAAAAATGTGTCTATTATACTGAATGCTTACTGCATGTCAAATGTTTTATGGACCTAACCTCCTTGAAGTTCACATTAACACTGGAAGACAGACATGATGATCCCCATTTTTCAAATAAGAAAATGAAGCCTCAGAGAGATTGACTAATTTTCCCAAGGTCACACAGCTCAGTAGTGGGGATTCAAACCTTCATTTCATGATGCCTGAGGTTGTACTGAAAGCAGAACATTCTAGAAAAGATTACCTTTTAAGACATATGTAGAAATATTAAGAATAAAACAAAGAGAATAACTCAAATGAATGGAAATATAAAAACAGAAGAAATCTCTTTTAAACCAGCTCTTCTGTCTCTCTCAAAATCTTTAAAACAATTAAAAAAAAATCAGCCATTCTGGAAGAAACCTGTGGTTCTGTATTACAGGATTTAACAGAGTATCCCAGCAAATAAAAACACATATACTTTTAGTTTGAACAGATGTTGCTAGACAGATTTTTTTTTTCCCCATTTTAACTTGTATTACCATGAATGACCAATTTGATCTTCTGTGCTAATACATAATTTTTGTTCACATCCTCTGTGGAATATTTGAGACTTCTAATTGTCTTTTGGGATAACTCATACCCTAGTTTCCCTTGGAAGCAGCATTACTTTAAGACCATTCCAAAAGCACAGCAGGAGGAGGGAAGCCAGGATCCATCATCAGGTGAAGGCAAGTCTTGGGCCTTCAGGGAGCACAGAGCACTAGGGAGGAACAGCCTCCTGAAGCACCTCTGTCAAGATTTAGGGGTGTACATGTATTTGGAGAGTGTTAATCATCACTCCTGGCCTTCATGGAGCCTCTGGTTTACCCTAATATTTTGTGTGTTACATGGCTGGCTTACAGCCTGATTAGTTAGATGCCAGTTCCTAAGTACAGAAATCGTATGTTGGAAGGAAAGTAGTTATCATAAATTATGTCAGTGTTTCCATTTGTTGAAGAAAAAAACATTTATGAGTGCTATTTAGAACCAGATAATTTTCTATGGAATCATAGAATATCCGTGTGTGTGAGGGGCAGATGCTGCCAAACTCATGGAACTCTTTAAGAGTTGCTGAAGAGCCTCTTCCATGCTGAGAGTAGCTTTTTAATTAGACTTTTCAGGTTGTCTGTGTAAGTCATAGTAATTCAGAGTATCAAAAATATAATTATCTTAAATATTTTAGGATCTCCAGCTGGATTTGATTAAACAAGAGGGTACCCTCATGTTTATACTCATCAAATGATTGTTGATCCCCTGTACATTGCACAAAAAGTCCTAAGTTATGTATACTCATGAGGCTCTGAATTACTCTTATTACAAATTGTGGTGCCATAAAACAAAAGAAATGCTTTTCTAAAATGAGGAAGCCATCGTGAGGTACTACTTGACAATGAAAACGTAGGCTGTAGAGTCAGAAAAACGTGGGTTTGAATTTAGACTCTACCTCTTCCTAAATGGAAGACTTTGAATAAATCTCTTCATCTCTCTGGGATGCGGTGTCTTCCTTAATGAAATGAAGAGGTCGTGTCCCACACAGGCTTGTTCGGAAGATAACAGCATCATGCCTGGCCATACCCTGTCTCTAAATGTTTTAAGAAGATCATGAGCAGTACCCTATGACTGCTCCCTCATCTTGCCTGATTCCCTTCCCCCTCAGAAGCAACTATTATCTGTTCTTCTAAAGTATCTACTCACGATCTCCATGATTTTCTTAATTGCATGTATTTGTGTCCTTAAGCGATACTTTTTTGCCCATCCCACATAGTCTTACACTTAACTGTCTCTTCCCACCTCCTCCTTGAAGTCTTCTCCAGTGCCCCAGGCTGCAGCTCCCTGACTGTCCTTGCCACTAGAATTGCTTTTCCCCAACCCATTCTCTGAACTAGAATCCTACCACTCCCCCAGTTAACATGTAAGGGTCGACCGCCCAAGAGGGCAGTCAGCTGGGAGCCTTGGAACGCCACACCTGTCAAGGAAGACTCTGAGAGACCAGTTCCATGCAAAAGCAAAGGGTTTATTTGAGCATGCTCGGGCTCACAGCCTGACCCCAAACCAGTCAGCGACTGAGAGCCCCGAGTTCTTCCGGGGGTGGCCTTATATAGAACCACATTGTCCGTTACAGCAAAGCCCGCGCATCGATCATACATTTCATCAATCATCGCAAGCTGCGTTTGTGCATTTTTCAGGAAGAAAGCTTGACAGGTTGCTAAGGGTGACAGTTTCGGTTGGAAGCTTTGGACAGGTTGCCAAGGGTGGCAGTTTGTGTTGGGTCCCTACCATTGTATGTTGGAGTTACATCTGGGAGAGTGGCGGGGGGGCTTTGCAGCAGCCTTTCAAACACTCTAGTGGATTCCCAGTTCTCTTGGTCCAGGCTTAGAGACAAAGGGTTTGAAGCAACCTATGCAAATTGCAGTGTTACTCCTAACTTTTCTGCAAAGACTGTTTGAAGCTTTGTTACTCCTGCTGGATGCCTTCTACTGGAAGGTCTTAGCTCATGTTACTGTGAACCAGCAAAATGTGGAGTAGAGAAATGCTGACCTGCTCTGACTTCAAAATATAGCTTTCAAGAGAAGACACATCTATATATCATCCACGTAAATAACTATAGAGTACTCGTGATTCTACTCTGAGTTCCACTCTGATGAGTGAAGTAATAGAAATGAATGCCCTGGCTTATGACAGGGAAATTTATAGGGAGAAAAAGAAAACAATTCAAAAGCCTTTAGAAAATACTTTCAGTTTTGCTTTTGTTTTTTAAGTTATAGATCATTCCAAATCAGCTCTGAAAACCCCTTATTAAAAAAAGTAAGTATTATAAATATAATGTGTAATAATAGGGACTATAGGGAAGCTTTAAGTCAAATTAATGATGTAGGGAAACTATATTTTTGTTTTCAGATTATACCTATTCACATTTTCTATTACAATTAAATATTACTACTTTTATCATAGAGATTTTTTAGTTTTATATTTAAACTTTTATGATATACTGATGCCATATATGTAATTTAAATGTTGCTAAGTTCCTAGGGACATGATCTATAAATGCAACACTGTTCCTGGAATAAATAAGATTCACCTGATGGGATGATTTCCATTGAGGAAATAAACTAGAAACTTCTGTATTTGGCAAAAAGTTAATCTCCAAATGTGAGTTTTCCAAAAGTTGCTTTGACCAAATTCTTTAGAAAGAAAATAAAGCCAGTTTCTGCTTTGAAAGCAGTTGACCTCCAAAGTTTTAGATTGAGTCTAAATTGGAATTTTTTGCTGAGTTGTCTTGAAAGTTTTTTCATTTTGTTTTATTTTTGTCATATGTACTAAAAGGTCCAAAAGGACCTTGGGCATTAGTTTATTTATATGATATGAGGTTAGGAAGACTGTTAGCTCTTAAATACCCTATTAGGATCTTCTCTTACCCTGATAACAATATCACATTTCTAATAACTCCGGTCTCAGAGTTGCCAGCAATCCTTAAGAGAATGGCTCCCCAATTAGATTTTCAGAAATGTGCAAGATAAGACTATGTTATTTCCTGACTAAAAATGAATATCGTTGGGGACAATTTCAGAGATTTGGGGGAAAAATTTTGCCCAATAATCTGTAGGCAAAATTCTTTTCTCCAAATCTAGGGGATTCCTTTTTGCCGTGCTTTCATCTGAACCAACACAGTACCACTGTGCCTTGCTCTGCCCTTAGCTCAGTCTCAGATTTCCCACAGGCAGAGACCAGACCATTTCCTAGACCCAAAACTTTATGCTGTCTCACTAAAAGCAGATCATCTTTTTCTTTTAAAGATTTTATTTATTTATTTGACAGAGGGAGAGAGAGATCACAAGTAGGCAGAGAGGCAGGCTGAGAGAGAGGAGGAAGCAGGCTCCCCACTGAGCAGAGAGCCCGATGTGGGCCTTGATCCCAAGACCCTGAGATCATGACCTGAGCTGAAGGCAGAGGCTTAACCCACTGAGCCACCCAGGCGCCCAAAGCAGATCATCTTTTAAGCAAAACATTCGGTCTCATTTGCTGAGGTTCATATTTCCTGGGCTAGTGGTTCTGAGAATGACAAATTGATGTCCACTTACCTGGTGTAGATCTTCGTTAAGGGTCAGCTGAGTCACACCCTCACAGTATGGTCTTTTCCTTTGTGTCCTACTCCGTTTCTGCCACACAGGACTTTTAACACGGAAGTTGGGTTTTCTGTGGTCAAGAAAGAGGAATCTTAGGATTTCCATATAATTTTTTTCCTTTGAACTAACTAGTTCCTTCATTTCAGTTAAGGATCACTTTGTTTCTGGGGCCCCTGGGAGGCTCAGTCGGTTAAGCGTCTGCCTTCAACTCAGGTCATGATTTGGGCGTCCTGGCATCAAGCCCTGTGGACCCTGGAGTCCTGAGATGGAGCCTCACGTTGGGCTCTCTGCTCAGTGGGGAGCCTGCTTCTCCCTCTCTCTCCGACCCTCTCCCCGCCTGTGCTCTGTCTCTCTCCCTTTTTTAAAGGATCATTTTGTTTCTAAAAATAAAGAAGATACCAGATGCCTCCTCCTGACAGAGAAGTTCCCTTTTCCTCTCTTGTCTCTCTTCAGGTAGAGATCTCAGGAGAAGTGAAAGGCAAGAGTAAAATGAAAAGCTAAAAGTTAAATTTAGCTCAAACCAGGCTTCTCCCAAGGAACTTAAGGGATGTTTCCTTACCAACACCTGGACCACACACCCCGTGAGTCAGAGCCTTGAATGAGAAGCCAGGAAACCAGTGTGTTTTGAAAGTTCCCCAGGTGATTTTAACTTGTATCCAGGCTTCTAATCAGGACACAGTACTGAATACACAATACTGAATACTTCTTAGGTCCTCAGCTTGTACTTGTGACATTTTAACCTGTGTGGCTTTTAATATTGTCTATCCTGTTTTTGTATCTGTAAAATGGAGGTGGTGTGTAATGACAACTGGTCTGTATTTCTTTCATCATGAAAACCACAAGCAAAAACATCTTCCATATAGCATTTCATTGTGTTTGAGGATGTTGTAAATCTGTATCACTGTGTTTAGGACAATCGATATATTGATTCCACTCCATTCACTCTAAAGTATTTCATTAATGGCTACTATATTATTTTATTTTTAAACTGTTCATTCATTCAACAAATACCCGTGGGATACATCTCTTGATACTCCCTTACTTAGAATGCCCCCGTCACAGAATCTTGGATCCTAGGGCTGAAAGGGACCTATTCCAATTTTCTCAATGAGAAGATGGAAAAACTGAGACCCAAAGGGTATTGTGCCTTATAGAAGACTAATTACACTAGACTAAAACATCTAGTTAGTGGCAGAACTACTTAATCTTTTACCTGAAGTCCTTGAGCCATGTTTTAATATGGCTATCTATTGTTGTATTAAAAAATTACCCTAACATTCAGTAGCTTCAGACAATAAAAATCATTTATTATATCTCACCCATTTCTGTGGGCTAGGAATTTAGACTGGGCATAGTGGTAACAACTTGACTTCATTCCTCAATGTATCGGGCTTCAGCTAGAAGTCTTACAGGTACAGGCTATTTCATTCCATGTGTGGCAGCTGATGCTCATACTAATGATCACAACACCCATACTTGGCCTGCCCCTGTGTTATGGTCTGGGCTCCCTTACAGCATGGTGGCTGGTTCCAGGAACAAGTATCTCAAGAGAAAGGGAGAGCCAAGGAAAAATAGATGAGCTTAGAAAGTCATGAAGAGTGACTTCTGCCACACTCCCAAGGGCCAGGTTAGTTACTAAAGTACCCGGATTCAAGAGGAATCTCAAGAAGAATCTCTCGAATCTGGGTACTTTAAAAGGACCCACCTCTTAGAAACGTGTCCACATCACTTTGTAAGAAGATAATGTGGGAGGATATACCTGTCTTATTGGAGCCAGTGTCTCTGGGAGAATACTTTCTGCCACAAGTCAGAGATTATTTATGGGAGCCTGGTACAAGTTGAAAACCATGTCCATCACTGTTGTATATAAATGAGGCAAGAGAGCACAACTCTATCAAGAATGCATCTTTGAAAAGCCTAAAGCCAATTAATCATGCTTTAGCAATATATCCCCTTAAAAAAAAAAACACACTTATACACAATATATGCCCTCCACATTTAGTGTTTTGATTTTATGCTCTAGCTTCATGCTCTGGGTTATTAATGCTCTCTACATGAGGGCTCAGGAAGACTCTTGAAAAAACATTAATGACAATTTTCTCTTTATTATTTTCCACAGCATTTGGGATATGAGAGGGACTTTAGCCCCATCATGACTTCTCAAGAAGTCAGGAAATAATTACAATACATCTTGGGCAACTAAGTGGAGCAAGGCATCTAAA
Source organism: Spilogale gracilis (assembly GCA_004023965.1). Lineage (NCBI taxonomy): Eukaryota > Metazoa > Chordata > Mammalia > Carnivora > Mephitidae > Spilogale > Spilogale gracilis. The sequence goes on from PITA01003894.1 coordinate 39,076, forward strand.
TGTTTTCTGGAGCCTAGAACTTACCTCTTTTCTTCTCTGTATCTTTATATAGAATGTAACTCTGAGAGGGACTTGATTGTGCCTTTTTTACTCACATTTGCATTTCTAGTGCTAGCAAAGTCCTTAGCACAATATGTATGTTTGTTAATATATATTTGTTAATATATGCCTGTATATATACTGAACCATTTTATCTTTCAGAAACATTGCAGAATATACATGCTGAAAAATATCAAAAGATGTCTTTTTATTATCATTATAATTTTTTCTTCCTATTTATTCCTGGGAGAGAAGTAGAATTTTATTGGCTTTATGTGTACAAACCCACAAGAAACATACTATATAAAGGTATATTAGAAAATCTCTCATATTTTAGAATACTAAATATATATATATATATATATATCTGAATGTTGAATTTTTTCAGCCTTACTGTTATTGTTACAGTTGGGCAAATATCAACATAATTTAGTAGATTCAAATGGTTTTGACATGCTATTACCAATTTGGCTACTGATACAAGGAGCCACTGTTGTTATTTTTGTTGAACCATCTCTCATTATATTGCATATAATAAATACATGCATAAAGACACGGTATTAAAAATAAGATGAAAAAGCCTTCTAATTCTTTCAATTTGATGTCAAAGTTATTTTGTTATACAGGTCCCAAAAGAAGAACATCTTTATTAATTCATCCTTTCTAACCACTAAACAAGTAGATGGTCCAAGTCCTTTTTGAAACTTCTATCAATTTATTTTGGAAATCATTTTCTAATAATTTTAGAATGTAAAAATAGTCCTTGAATAAAAATGTAGCTGGGACAGAGTCCTTGACTCAAGCATCATTATTGCAATGACCCTTAAGTCAAACCTCAACTGAAGAGTCCTTTAGAACTAACTTATTCCTAAAAATACATCCCTAAAGAAGTACATGTATAAAATTTTCCTTGATACCATAATATAAAGACATTGTCGAAAGCTTTATATATTACTCAATCATGATAAGTATATTATATCCTATAAAAATGAAAATCTTGGATCACATCAAATGTTTTTTATCACCTATTTATCAGAGTCTCTATAATTCTGGTGTATTTAAAATTTAATGATTTGTTTGGGAAGATATCTAGTGTTGTTCACCTATAAATGAAGGTCACAAGACTTTTTAGATGGCTCATGAACTTCTTTCTTGTAGCATTGATGTTTATGAAATTTTGGTCTATAATCACTGTCCACACTTTCATTCTTAGCATGAACTAATAACATCTTTTTCCTGTCAATTCCAAAAAAGAATGCGTATATAATGAGTCCACATTTGTGTACACACATATGCAGTGGAGGACGTAAGTGAGTAGAAAAACTGGTTCTTGAATTACTTTGCCACTAAACTTACCCATCAACTGAAAATGTGAGAACCATGTATCTACCTAATATCTAATTTCTAGATTGTCTGAAATTTTCAGTTTGTTAATGGGTTTACTCTCTCCTGGCACTTATTTTGGCATAATATAAGTGCAATCTATTTGAGTTAATTCTCCAAATATTCCTGACTATTGAGTGCACAGGTCTATCAGTCATTTTGTGACTAGTGAGAAGTAGAAAAGTCATAGCGAGCTTTTTTCTGTATTAAGTACCAGTTTGTTTAATTTTGAGCAAGAAAGCAGGAAAGAGGAACCCAAATTCCCAAATTTTATTCTAGCTCTATGGAAATGAAAATCAGGGAGAGTTTATTACAAATTCACTGGGTCTCTGGAGTGCAAGATCTTAAGGTCTGGTATTGAATCCTAGATCTGCCACTTGTTCTCACCTGCAAACCTCCCCTCTTAGGGTTATTGAGCTAATTAATTCAGGTGATGTGATTAAAAGCCTTAAGCACTGCTCTAGGCCCATGGTGATTAGCATAAAAATAGCTTAATACATCAGGCTACCTGTGATGCCCTTGGGACTTCATTTCTGATTGGGTTAATTAAAAATATTCCAGTGACACTACCCATTAGACTACAACTCCTATTTATAGTTAAGACTTTCATTTTGTTTATTGCTGCATGAGAATTCAGTGCCAGTAGCAGAATTAAGGTTTAAATTCAATTAAATTGTATTAAAAACAAAAAAAGCCTACTCTCTTTTGTTAGTCCACATGACTTCTGATAGCCATGCTTCCAATATAGCCAACTGGAAAATATATTACATTTTGCCTTGACTCGGTCCTCTCTTTTGTTGACTAAGTACATTGGAGATTTGCTTTTGGTAAAATTTCCAATATATGTGACTCTCGTGTCAGTAACTGTAAATGTGCACATCTTTATTTGCATATATACTAAATGACAACACAGGTTTAACTATAGGTTTAACTATACATAGTATCTGTGCTTCCATAAGATTCTTGGAGGGTATCCTACGACATATTGTAGACTTGATCCCAGAAATTGTAAGTTAGTCAAAAATTTGAGCTTTTGTGAAATTGGGAGCATCAATTCTTATGGATGAAAATTAAGAGCTAGTCAGCTTCCTCTTAGCTTTGTGAACCATTGCACAAAGAATGCAGACTCCATCAGTCTGATTCCAGTCCTACACAGCAATGCGGAGATGGTTTCTTTGGTTTCCTCCATTTTCTTTCTCAGTCATTGTTCCTTTCCTTGAGACCTGATTCCACCTCTAGGCTGTCCCCCAAACCCCAGTATTAAGGCCCCATATGTGCCCGTCTTACCTGACCATGCCTCTTTCAGTACTGGCTTACTACACTGCCCCCCTGCTCTTCATTGCTCGGCTCGCTGGTGGTCCTTTTGAAATGCTGCTGTTACAATTATATTTTCTTAGGTGTTAACTGACTTGTAACAGCTTAACATACCCGCTTTTTACCACCTCCTCACCCAATTAGTATATTCACTGTGTGTGTTCAACAAGGAAGTATTCTGCTTCTCCTCTAATTACACTAAGGCTGTTTACCTTTCATTCTCACTAAATTAACCCTAATTTGGCTTATTGGGATTTTATTCTTTTCTGGTTATTAGCCACTTGGAGGAAAAGTCCTTGCTTAGCAAGTAAGTGAGGAAGCTGAGACTCTTCAGACCTTATGCCTCGAACACCAGCTGAGATAGGAAAAAACCCAATCATCAAAGACAACTCTTTGACCCAAAGATTCAACAAACAACTGAGCCAGCTGGATATTTGGTAGCATGTAACAACAGTGCCCTTTTACTTTCCAAAGGGCTAGTTAGCAATTTTCTTCTGTAGTAGAGATTTTTTTTTAATAACATTTAAGGAAACACACTAAGGTATATTAACCACCGCCTCTGTGACTGTTCTTTAGTCATGATAAGTTGGTAATGTAGCCCTAAGTGTGTCCCCAAGAAACACATGTCTCTAGGAAAGTTTGGCTAAGAAATTGTGAAATTGGTCTTTAGTCAAAACCACTTCGGGTCTTAAACTAAATTTATGAGCCTCCTGACAAAACCTGATTGTCCTCTGGTGTACCCGATCTCAGTTAAGTGACACCCCCATCCGTCATGCTATGACCTAGGATTTATCCTGCACACGTTCCTCACCCTCACTTTCCCCAATATTTAACCCACAACCAGTCCTGTCAGTTTTCCCTCCTAAATCATTTCCAAATAGGCAATGTCTCTCCCCTAAACAATTGCAACCACTTCCTGAACTGGTCTCTTTTCTTCCATTCCCACCCCCTTCCAAATTTTCCTTCAAGTTAACTCCAAGTCACCAGTGCTCTCTCTGCCCTCATTAAAACACTTTGTCATCTTTTCCATGGATCTTAGATTATAGAGTCCAAGTTTTCAAGGGACCCGTCTGACATATTAGTTTGCTGGGGCCACCGTAACAAAGTACCATAGACCAGGTGTCTTACACAACTGAAATGTATTTGTTCACAGTACTGGAGGCTGGAAATCTGAGATCAAGTTGTTGATAGGATTGATTTCCTTCTGAGGCCTCTCTTCTCAGCTTGTAGGTGACCATCTTTTCCCTGTGACTTCACATACTCTTCCCCCTGGGTGTGTCTCTGTCCTCATCATCTCTTCCTGTAAGGAGATTCGTCACATTAGACTAGGGCCTACCCTAATGACCTCAGGAAATTTTAATTCCTTTTTGAAGGGCCTAGTTCCAAATAGAGTCACATTCTGGAGTACTAGGAGTTAGAATTTCAAGATACGCAATTTGGGGGGAGGACACATTTCAGTCCCACTACACATAGGTTTTGTGTAATCTGATCTCAACTCACTGTTCCAGTCTCATGTTTCTCCTTAGCTCACAGGAGTCAAATTCATCACATTCCCCTACAGTGTAACACTTTAAATATTGTCTCGGCCTGACTGAGAGCTCTTTCTCCACTTTGTAGTACTTACTATGATCTTGCATTCATTCTCCCAATTCTCTTATTGTCTGTCTTCTCAACTTCACTCTAAGTGCCATGTTGGTGAGGATCTCATATATTTTGTTTACTGTCTCTCCAAGATCTTGGACATTATACGGCACAAAATAAAAGATCAACGAATATAATTTTTTGTTTGAATCAACAAAATGACTCCAAAAGTTCACTGTGTTCATGTACACGTATAACCAAGCAAACAAAATTTAGCATAAGGAAATGATATGCATTTTGAGGTTTCTACAACTCTGAGTAAGAAATCAGAGACAACATAGAAATCTCTCATTGTGACCAAAATCTGGTACCTGTCCCTTAATGATCTACTTTATTTAGTTCCCACACAGGCAATACATCTGTAATAATTATTAATAGGGTTATTTGTGGCCTCTGGCCATTTGACTGGTTTCTGTTGAAAATCTTATTATCTGTTTGTCTTAGTTTGTGATTCAGTTTTGTTTTATGTTTTGGGGGTTTTTTTTGTTTTTTTTTATGATGATTTCAGCACTCACCACTGATATGCTTATTAAATGGTCAAAACTACCCTAGTGAAGCATTTTGATGAGGCAGCACTCTTTTTGACGGTAGCACAAGGCAGCTGTCACTGCACTTTCACCAGGAATTGTGCAATGACCACAAGGAAAAGAGAAGAGCTATTAAAATAGCTAATAGCCCTGATTGAATGTCTTCTATTTCTTGGCCACATTCTGGAGCTATCCAGGAATAGATGTCCTCATGATTCGTTCCAAACCATTCCCTAATGAGGCAAGATTTGCTCCTCTCCTAGCAATGTCATGGAACTGAGTTTTGCTGCCCTCCAGAGGAGAGAAGGGATCTTGCCCCATAGGGAGAGAGAAGAGTACACAATGTATCCTCTAGGTCCCAAGATCAACTACTGTTTGGAAGGCAGGAATTTTCCTTCCATAAAGTAATCGTTTTCTCCTCCTGCCTTTGTCCCCAATCACTCAACATTGCGGCACTTAATACTTTATTCTCTATTCATCATTCTCCATCTTCATACATTTGTAGTTACTGGAAGTCAGAGAGCTTATGGTGAGGTTTCTCACTGTACACATTCATAGTCCTCAACTTGCCCAGATTCCAACAAGCAGCTGATGGCAGGGCTGGGTCTTGAATCCGTATCTCCAAGCCAGCACTTGCTCTCTTTGCTCTCTACCTCCCAGTCCCACCCCAGGTACTTAATCCTTTCCTGTCACATGAACTCCAAATGCAACCGTTCAGAGCTTCTCTTTTTTTCTTCTGTTGTCTTTATTATTTTTATTTTTCATTGGTAAAATACACTTAACATAGAATTCACCATCTTAACCATTTTTAAGTACACAGTTCCCTGACATTAAGTACATTCACCTAGCTGTGCAACCAACACCACGGTCCATCTCCAGAATTTTTTTTATCCTGCAGAACTGAGACAGTAACCTCTCCTCCCCATTCCCACTGAGGTGATATCTCACTGTGCTTTTGATTTGTATTTCCCTCATGATTAGTGATGTTGAGCATCTTTTCATGTGCTTATTGGCCATTTGTATTTCTTCTTTGGAAACATTTCAATTCAGGTGCTTTGCTTATTTTTTTAATGTAGTTTTTTGATGGTGTGGTTGAGGGTTGTTTTGTTTAGTTTTGTTTTTTGAATGCTTAGGTAACACCTCTCTCTTCCTGAGAAATGTCATGCTAAAAAAAATACCATTTTGAGATATACCATGGGTGTAATTTACACAGAGTTGCCAATGGGGCTTTTTTCTTT